>OY740766.1:152713076-152973838 GCA_963513935.1 Aphrophora alni
TGTGTGTGTGTGTGTGTGTGTGTGTTACTCAGTCACGCAAAAACTACTGGACCCATTGAGCTGAAATTGTACATGGACATTCTTAGGGTCCCTGGTTAACACATAGGCCTATTTTTATTTAGAAATTCCATCAGGGCACCGCCCCACTGCTCTTGATAACTCCCTTAACACTCAATACAAATATACGTCAACCCCTTATGAAGGACGGGTACTCTGCTAGTTACAAATATAATACAGTTAATTTGAGTAAGAAAATACTGGATTATATATTGTCCTTACTTTTCTAAAGATCTGGGTGTGGCTTTTAACACTAATCACCTTCTTATGCACATTCTTCTCCTCTGTGTTCTAACCAAAACGGCTGGTCACATTTCAGTCAGTAGTTATTTTCTTCATAAGGGGACATTTTACATGTTGTTCTTTTCTTTTCATCTTTTCTGGCTGGAGCTTACTCTCAGTTTTGACCAAGTATCTAAAAATAAATACCATTTCAGGGTACCATTTCAGGGTTAAATAACAAGAAAAACAAAAACCAACTACTGCTAGCTCTGGGCATTCACTATGTTTCTCCGAAACTTCTTCCCTATAACTTAGTCTTTCTTTTTCATCCTAAACTTGACTTGAGACGTTATTTTTTCACTTTTCCCTTTAAATTCTCCTGATGAGACTATTTCTATCATTTTCCTCTATATAATTTTGTTTTCCAGTTTATCACTCTAAGCAATCATTTTTCTGCCCTTAATTCTACCTTAATCTCATACATTACCTAAGTACCTAAGTTTGTGATGTGTTGTAATAATTAATTGATATATAGAATATTTATAGAAACATTTTTGATTTCTTAAGCCGCTTTTATCTTAAACTAAATGTTAATATTTTGATAGCAAGTATTATTTTATTTTTTTTTATACAGAGAAAGTTATTAGATGAGTTAAAAAATCTTCGTCAAGTTTTTCACAGAAATATCAATTTTGAAGTCCCCTGTGCCCCAAAAAATAGTTCTTAGGTCACTGTCTATCATGTGTTATCTTCATAGTTCTATGTAGTCTAAACCAAATTTTCCTATGATTTAGATAGAATTTTAATAAATTTACTTATTAGCACTCTAACAAAAGGTGTTGGTTGTCATCTCCCAAAAAATCTATGTTATCTATCTATAACACCTAATTTCACAAAATAAACTCAATAATTTTGTTTGAATTTTAGTTAAATGCAAAGATGAATGTCCCCCAGATCAGTGGGTCAAATATCAAGTACAAACAAGGTTTAGTTTCTTTTTGGTTAATGGTGAAAAACCTCTTGGTCATCATTACCTTATAAAAATAGGAAGAAAAGAATATAAAATTAAAACTTCTATCCCTCGAATAGTCTAGGAGCATCAGGATTGGAAGAGAACAAGAGTTGTTCAAGAGAGATCTGATAGTATCTAACACAAGACTATATGAAAGTGTAGATCCAGCTAGGGATGTTGTGATTGCCACGTGTGTACCCGCTATAGAGAGAACATGAGAGAAATTAGAGTTTAGGAATAATTTACAAATAACAAAAATGAATCTTGACAGCCATCATTAAAAGCTCAAATTCAATTTATGTCTAGGATTAGTTTGGACAAAATATTTTACTCATTTGGGCCATGGTTTCATTATTTTTTTCTTGTTGTTTAAAGGGAAAATTTATGCAAAAATATAATCTGCAAATTAATAACAGATGAATGGACACAGAGATGGAGCACCGACACTGTCGGAAGATCGTTATTCGAAATTCAAAAAGCTCCGACGCCTGCAAACTGGTACAGAGGTGTCAGTCGCCACATTGCGACCTTCATTACGAGAGCTAGAGTCGGCCATATCATTACGAACAGCTATCTGAAAAGATTCCGACTAGTCGATTCCGAAACCTGCAATAACTGTAGAATGGAGGAGGAAACGCTGAAGCATATACTACTCGAGTGCTCAAACGAAAACACAGCCAGGACGGCCCTTCTGGCAGCACTAAAAGACATTCCAAAACCCATGAAAATTATATTGCAAAAGAAAGAGTACTGGGCATTGGCAGCTGCGGTTTACCACGGACACCGAGTCGTCGGCATTACCTGAAGCCGGAAGCTTGAAAGAAGAAGTAAGAAGTAAGAAGTAAGTAAAGGGAAAATTTTTTTCGGTCATCATCACTTTATAAAAAAAAGGAAGAAAAGTACATAAAATAAAGAATCCTGTCCCTCGAATACTTTAATAGCATCAGGGTCTGAAGGAAACAAGTACTTGCCAAAAGAGACCTGATAGGAGAGATAAAAAAAAGTTATCTTACCCCCAAGATCAAGGCTACATGTTGAAAATTATAGGATCCAGCTAGGTCCTTTGGGATTGCTAAGGTCATACTCACTATAAGCCTCTGAGGGTACCATAGTTTTGTTGGTGGTAATAGCAAGAATGTTCGGTACTGGAGCTCTGAAAATCTGGATGTCTTTTGTCAATAACTAAAAGAATTGCCGCAGAGTATATTAATTTATTTTCAAAATCATCTTATAAGAAACTTATTGTATCAATGTCATTTGAAAAAAATTATCATATTTTACAAACCTTAACATTTAAAAAAAAATTCCAGATCCAGGGTTATCCTGGAACAAGGTGTCTTAAAGAATTTTAAGAGGGTAGTCATTATTACAATGCAAGTTAACTATGAATTTATTATTTTATTCAATTATAAAAACAATTATGACTAAAAATATACAAAACTCTTTCTAAAAGGTGAACTAATGATAAACTTATCTTCGTGGAACAGAAATGGGAACGAAAATTATTTTATTCAGTTCAGTTTACTTTAAGTTTCTATTGGTCCTCCTACTAGACATGGAAGAGTTCTGTCATTATGTCTGTCTGACGGTTTGGCTTTCATATTGTAAGAAATATCTGATAATTGACAATTTGGTAATTGATTATATAGCTATGAGTTATGAGAAACATCGAAATTTGACAAATTTTGTGTATAAGTAATATAAATAAATATTGAGCTTGACTTGTGAGATAATATTAGTTAGAAAAGAAATTTGAACACAAGATCTCACAAAAAATATGTTTACTTAATGAAATATGTTTCAACGACAAAGTCGCCATCCTCAGTGATATATGATGGCGACTTTGTCGTTGAAAATCATGGGAAATTACGTGATTAAGTAAATGTAATTTTTGTGTTCAAGTTTTTTTTCTATGTATACAGTAAGTAATGTTTGTAAATTGATGTTTTACTGAAAGATGTTGTTAAATCAACTTATCAGTTTTATTTAGTTACTTCTTTGAAGAAGAACCCAACCACTATTTTTTAGTTCTTTGTTACTATAGTTTGTACTGTCATTATAAATCAGTCTATTTCATTGGTCAAAATCATGAAGACAAAAAAAAAAAATAAAATAAATAAATAAAAAGTCATTTTGGTAAAGAAGAACAATTTAATATTTGTATATGTAAAGGAAAACATAAAATTTCTTTCATATCAGTTTTTGTAGTTTTTCAAATAGTTTGTCCAAATATATCAATTTGTTTTATTCTTTGCTTTATAGTCAATCTTGTCTGCACCTGTATCCTTCCTGTACCATCACATCCTCAATCCTTACCCACAAGTTGTAACAGGACACCTATCTGGCTCTCTGTAAGTAGTAGTAGAAAATTTTATGAGTTTAATAAAGAATCATTTTTGTTTTCGTGTTTCAAGGCAAAACCATTGTGGTCACCATCATCTATTTATAATAATATATAGGGTGTTTCATTATACAGGTTGATATAGAGTTCTCTATTAAATTACTTCTATAGACAAAATTTGTTAATTTGTTAAATATTGTGTTAACATTTTGTATAGTTTTAATCACGATGACGTAAAATTACATAAAATTAAAATTTGTACAAAACTATAACAAAATGATGTCCATTTAAAATTTAGATGTTAAATATTGTGAAAACAGTTTATTTTACACAAAACTTACAAGAGATATTTTAGTTTGCCCTAAACTACATAAGAATATCTTTATTTAAATCTAAGATAAAGGATAACCAAGATATTGGTAAAATGGTTGTTCTGGTCTTGGATTCCAGTCAATCAGCCTTCTGACATCCCAGTAGAGTTACACTGTTCAGTGTGGTCTTTAAATGACTGTCCAGTATTCAGCATACAAGGAAGTGTTCTCTGATCATTTTTTTATTCGGTATCTTGGTAATGGATTCCTCTGAAAGGTAGTCTTTAAGACGGTAGAGGTGTGTAGAAAAGCAGACATTTCCAGTAAGACAGAACAACGCCACAGATTGTCTCCTGGGTTCACACTCCTTCCTTTCCCACTTACGAGCTATGTTTTCCCACATTTTATTTGAAATTTTTTTCTGTACATTTTCCAGCTGATTATAACTATTATAGTTTTTATGTCAGGTAACTTGTTTATCTGTGGAAAAGATGTGTCCCACTTTGCTAACCTATCAGCCGCCTTGTTCCCTAGTATTCCAATGTGTGAGAAAATCCATTGTAATAATATTGTGGGATGACATATACCAGTACTGTTTTCATTTAACACCACCCAGGTGAGACATACAGGTTAAGGGCTACTGTGGATGCGAGTGACTCTGTCTCCCAACAATAGACACCGATTGGGAACAAACAAATAAAAATTTCTTAAGGTTTACATAGCCTCTTTCTGCCTCAATATCGGACATGATTGCCTTGTTTTTCACTTTAAATGAATAAATACCACCTCATTGGAAGAATGTACAATATGCCATAAACTAAACACACAAGTGGACAAGGGAGCATCGGTGCAGAATAATCTATGCCAATTTAATTGCAACGATTGGATACCAGGAAGCTGATGGGACAGAGTTCAAGCTTGCTATAAGCAACTACATAATACACTTATTAAGTTTTTGGAGAGTTCATATCATTTATTGGATGTCTTTATGGTTTTTGTACTGTATGATGATTTACACCCCTTGTACAGTGGATTTGGAATCTGTCAATATTACAATGTTTATGTAGTTATGTGAATAAACAAATGACATACAATTAAATAATTAAAATGAAGTTTCCATTTACATTAACCATTACATTGTAGTTTTAATTTACTTTTTTATTAAACTTTTGGTTTGGGTTTGGTAGTAACCAGACTCGAATTTAACACAAGAAGATTATCCATTATGTGTCCATTATGTAATGCCCCTAAAATGGTTTCTTTGGTTTTGTAGTAAATATAAAATTGTATTGGGAGATCAAGGCGTAGTGGGCATTTGTTACAGGTTTTCTCGTAATTGTTCATATCACTAATCTCTTGACGTTGGCTATGTCCTACTGGTTCTCGTAGACCTGTATATTAAACAATTTCCACTTGCTTTGTTCGTTTCGGTGTCTCTGCCTTAACATACCTTGAAGTGAAGAAGCTTCCACTAGTTATGATCACGTCAGTAACTTGCTGCTGCTGGATCTCCTAACTATAGGTACGGATATCATATTTTCTTGAGAGGTTAGACTTCGCCATCTTAGATAGGTAGAGATGGTACCATTACATGCAAAATTGAAATCTAATTTAGTATTATAAGTCGGTTCCGAGACCATAAAATGTTAAAAATGAAAGCAACATTTTTTACGATTACCAAATTTATAATATTCTTTGTAAGCAAAACTCGCTTAACTATTTTTATTACTCTTTCTATCAAAACATACAAAACCACCTCAGATTCTATTTATGGTGACAAATATTTCTCTTGAACTAGACTATGTCTGATTGATTAACATAACACGTAATAGTCTATGTTAAGTTCAATGACGCTGTTTAAAGTAGTTCTAGTAGAAGAAATGTTAAGATGTAGTTGGATTTCAGTAAAATTAGAAAATAAATTAGGGTTTCCTGTTCGTTTAACATGATTGTACTGGAAATAATTTTTTTAGAGATTGGTACACATTTGAAGCTTTTTTTATGTAGTTCCAAAACTAAATGTAAAAGTCAACAAACAAGTGTATTCGTAGCAGATATGTTAAGGTGTACTTGAATATGTTTAACTGACAACTTTTTAAGTAAATAATAACTACAAAATATTAAAATATATGAAAAGACTGTTTAGAAAGAGATAACAGCGTAAGGAGTTTGTTTAACTTTATCTTAGACCTGATTGTATAAAAAGTATGGTATAATACTAGAATCATGTAAAATACTGCAATTCTTTATAATTGCGTGTTTATTGGAATGTTGAAAATTTATTTATCGGTTGCTATAACAACAGGAAGAAACCTAAATTGCGGTAAACCGATAAACAAGCATTTAATATGGCGTTTAGATTGTTATGCTTCAGCTTCATAAATATTTACAACCTCTGAGTTCTTTTAATTTTAAACCTGGCAAATCCAATATTGGAAGATATATTGTTAATTCGGTTTTTGTATGCGGTTTAAATGTGAAAAATCTTGTTTTATAATATAAATGGTGCAAAAATATTCAACTAATTTTAATAGATGTTCAATGAGCACTTTGGTGAATATTTTTGTACCGTTTATTTTATACCGTAATGCTTTTCATCCAATGTCCAACTAAAAGGAATATGGATCTTAATGGCGGAAGAAATATCCAAATCGGTTGAGCAGTTTAAGAGATTAACTCTAACAACATACAAATGTTTTCTCAATATAATATACCAATAGTTAAAATTGGCTCAAATATCTCAGCCCTAACAGACCTTGAAGCTGTTCATATATGAAGACCCTACGGTCGTCGGTCTTGCCGGAAGTCGTATGCGAGGTCAGTTGTATCGAAATTACATACTAATGGTTTCTCAGGGGCTTAGTAAAGTGATCGCTGGATTTCCCTTTTCTTGAGTTAGATCCCTCTCTTTCACGTTTCTTCTCTTGACAAACTCATCTTCCCTTCCGACCCTGGATTTATTAGTGTTCCAAGGCGAAGGGTCCTTATTTTATGTTGTTTTCTTCCTTTGTCTTCATAAAACGACGATGACAAAGGTTTTTCCTTAAATAACAAGAACAAATTGGTTCCGTGTCGACCTTAAAATTGGCAAGATTAATTTAACAATTGAAAATAAAGCATTAAGTGCAAAAGCTTTGGAAAGATGTTTAAAATTGACTACAAATGAAGAAAGTTGTTCGAACTGGTTGGGTGAAACTGACCCATGCCGTAGTCTTGATATATTTAATATCTAAATGTATATATATATATATATATATATATATATATATATATTAAATGCGTATTTGTTCATAAACATATAAACTATAATTAGTAGAAAACTATTGTCAATATTACTATAAAAATATCATAAAACAAGTATATGTTTTAACAAAATTATTTCATTTTAAAAATTTATTCAGTTACAAAATATACAAAATGATTACTCTTAATCTCGGGGTACAAAAGTTCAATAGTCCTTAACTTCTGGATTGACTAGTTTAACAACACTTTTGGATCCACAAAATAAATAGGGCTTAAAACTATAATAATTTAATCTTAAACAATTTGGATATATTTGATATTTTTAAAACTAATGAAAGGTGTGTGGAAGTGGATAAGTGATGAGTGAATATGATACAAAATTGATGATGGATTGTGTTTAAAATGGTATTTATATTGCTTAATACAAATGTTAATAAAGTTCTTTCGTCTGCACTTTAGATTTTGTTATTATGACCTTTAATGATTGGATATAATCTGGACGAATTCGGTCTGGAATGGGGGATTCACTATTTCAGAAGTGATAAATAAAATGTTTATGTAGTCTCTTACCACGGTACAAAAATCGGAACGTTTGCTTGTATATTTAAAAAATATATTTCCGTTTAAAGTTTTTAACGTTAAGTATCTGTAAAACCCGGTAGCTTTACAAAAAAAATTATAAGAAACAAAAAGTTTACTTTTTTAATGAAAAATTAATTTGTCATCTGTACTATCAAGTCTCTCTTTATCAACTCTTTTTCAGGATGAATAATGTGCACTGTGGTGAATTTTACTATTATAAACACTATGTCCCCTACCACAAGTTAAGTACAATAACACAACACAAATAAACTTTTGGCAAAAATTTATTAGCCTATGTTATTACAAAAGTTTATTGGAGTTGTGTTATTGTACCTAACCTGTGGTAGAGGGGACTTAGTATTTACTACTATTTTTCTCTTCCAACCCTGAGGCTATTAAAGTATTGACAGGCTTAGGGGGACTTTAGTTTATACTCTCCTCTCTCTCTCTCTCTTTTTTTTTTTTTTTTTTTTTTTTTATAAGGTGATAATAATCGAGAAGTTTTTTAAACTTAAACAAATATTTCTTTCGCATATTGTATTACGTGTTTAAATTATTTTTATGTATTGCATTTATATAAAAACTTTGTCCAAAATAAATACTTTTTCACTTGAAACTCTAAACAAATGTAAGAAACTACAGCACGCAAAAGAAAGAGAAATATTTATAATATTGTTTTATTACAATCCGTGATCTTAGAGACAAAATGATCCGAAGCAAGATTCGAGTCATCAGAAACTGATCCAGATCATTGACAATATAATATCGAATCTTTTGGGTCACTTGGTAACCTGTTCATTATCCGCGCATTAGCAACCAATTCTATTTGCCGTTTAATCATGGGATAGTTTCCACCCTTAAAATAATCTAAACTGTAATTACTTCAGATCTGATTTAATTACTTCATATAGTTGAAGTCGGCTTCACTTCGAACTGCTTCACAGCTGTGAAATGCCTAACGTAAACAAAAACCAGTCTACTGATATTACCTTTCTAAAATGTCATTGACCTCTTATATATTTATTGTCAGTATCAAGGTGTATGGAATGAGTTCTTTACTCTTGAATATTTCTTATGTTTTAAAGTTGTAACTTATATACAGCTGATTGTTTCACACTTACACCTAATAGTTGGTGTTTATTTCCTCAGTTGGCTGGACTTACAATCTTACTATACCACAATCATGCCTGACATGACTTCCAAAAGATTGGTTTGCTGTACGACTTACAATTACGCACAGTCTCTCGCAAGTTACAACATAAATGACTTACGCAAAGCATCTGTCTTAGAGTCCCAAGTGCATCATTCACAAATAATATCTGCCAATTTATCCTTTCCAAACATGAAAAGTTCCAATTTCACGTCTCACTAATATCATGAGTGCTGATCTCAGTTTTGCTAAATATCAGTAGTGTTAATCTCACCATTCTAAAATATTATGAATCCAAATCTCACCTTTTCTAATTATCACGAGTGCCAATATGACCATTCTAAAATATTATGAATGCAAATATCACTTTTACTAATTAAAATGAGTGCCAATATGACCATTCCCAAATATCATGAGTGCCAATTTCACCATTCTAAAATATTATGAATGCAAATCTCACTTTTCCTAATTAAAATGAGTGCCAATATGACCATTCCCAAATATCAATAGTGCCAATCTCACCATTCTAAAATATTATGAATGCAAATCTCACCTTTCCTAGTTATCATGAGTGCCAATCTCACCATTTCCAAAAATCGTGAGTGCTGGATCTCACCTTTCCTAATTATCATGAGTGCCAATCTCACCATTTCCAAAAATCATGAGTGCTGGATTTCTCCTTTCCTAAATATCACGACTTTCAAATCTTACCACCAGTGCTAATCTCACCATTTCCAAATATCATGAGTGTCAAATTCACCATTCCCAAAAATCTTGTGTACCAATCTCATCTTTCCTAATTGTCTTGAGTGCCAATCTTCTTTTAGAAATTGTGATGAGTGCCAATCTCACCCGTCTAAAATATTATGAATGGGAATCTCACCTTTCGTAATTATCATGAATGGCAGTCTCACTATTCCCAAATATCATGAGTGCTGATCTCATCTTTCCTTAATATCATTAGTGTTAAACACCATTCCTAAATATCATGAATACCAGCCTCATCTTTCCTAAGTATCATGAGTGCCAATCTCACCATTCCCAAATAGCATGATTGCCAATCTCACCTTTCCTAAATAACATGAGGCCAATCTCACCTTTCCTAAATATCATGAGTGTCAATCTCAGAAGTAAAAGGGAAGCTGACCAGCTCCCAAATCGTACAACTGGCGAATTTTGTTGTGATAGGAACTAATACGTTTTATTATGGACTTTGGAGGGTATATTTGAGCAACATTTGATTCAAATTTTTGTAGGTGATTTTGAGAAAATTTGATATTTAGTTATAGTTGTATCACGGTATTTATTATCGGAAAAATAATAATAACTCCTCGAGATATGGCAAAATTCTACTAGTTTGAGTTGTAGAACATTTCATTGAGGACAGACATCATTCTAAAAAGCAGAGAGCTTAGAGGACCTAAAAATGGAACGTCCAGAAATATCAAAATCGATTTTTGTTCTACCTATCAATAACGTATACATGAGAAAGTGAAAAGTGAAAATTATAGTTTTGACAGAGTATCGAGGTAAGGTTAAATTACAATCATTTGGTGTTTTTACTTTCGTGGCTTCACCTTCAACAGTTCTCAAGACACACAATAACCCAGATAGTCCAGACACTGTCCTACGTGACTTGGCAGTTCTCACCAAATCATTGCAAAAAACAGTTTTACAATAATACCCGTTAGGTTTGATAGAAAGTCCATTCTGGAAATATCATTTCACTTCGTCGAAAAAGTTGCTGGCAAATAAACAACAATTAAACATTGGAAATGGAAACAGTTTAGTCGTGGAAATAACGCGTTTTATCAATATTTATGTATTTTATTTTAAGTTTACCTATGACATGGTTTTATAGAAGAAAGATATCTCAGTTATCCATCATAAAAATAAAAGAAAAACCAAATGAAACTATTCGTTACCCAAATGTAACAAGTTCGGTAGGGTCAGAAGGTGAAAATGAACCATGGACAGGACAACGCCGTTGAAATAAATATGTAAGGCCTAGACTTGCTACCCTTGTGATGTCAGAAAATGTATAATTAATTGAGAATAACTATTGAGTAAATTATGATACACTCCAGTCATTCATCAATTAAGTTATATAGGTTTTGTAAATAATAATAATGTAACCATATCATCAAGTATTCACAAATTGTATTCATATCCATAAAGCATCATCCCGTTTCAAACATTATTAAATACTCACCTATAATTAAACATCCAGTAGAATACTGTAAAAGTGGAATTCTATGCAAAGAAGAAGAAGAACTCTTATTTTCGATTCAACAATCAAATTTTAAATGGTACAAGCAGTTACTGAATAGCTCCAAGACAGAAAGGACTAGCTTGATCAGTTCCTAAGGAAACCAGAATTATTGTTAGTGAAGAAATATATAGGCCTAGAGGATGATTGGGGCTTAAAGAGTTCACAACTATATAAAGTAGAAACTCACTTTTAAAACATTTACTATCAATTTGCCTTAGAACTATGAATTTTGTATCATTTAAAAAAAAACGTGACTTATCGACGAAAATTTCAATTTTCTCAACTTTCCTACCAACAATTGTTATTTTTGATATTATTTTCGAAAAGCGCATAACATTTTGAGTAAAATACAACCATTTTCATTTTTAAAGAATAATGTTTAGTGCATTTATTTAATTTGAAACAAAATATTTGTCTTCGGAAAAAATCTTAAATATTTAAAACACGATAGTCGGATTGTTGTTAGACATAACAATTGTCCAATTGTATAAAATCTTGCCCTTATGATAAGCTTTCATTAATAAAAGACCATTTAGTTTGTACTTTAAAAATGTAAGAGAAAACCTGCTTGAAATCCAAAAATAGGTTGTTAAAATACGTTTTGTAATCAACTGTTTTAACATAGAACTTAACAGACCACTACTTACGATTGGAAAAATAGTTGAGGCAATTTAAAATTTGAGAGAGCATGTGAGGGGTTATTATTCTCTACATTTCGCTAAAGTTTGGACGAAATAAGTATAGTTGGTTTTGAGAAATGTCGTTTTTTGGTTTTTATATCGATAACTCACGATTTGTGGAGAGATGCGACGAACAATGCGTTTTGTTTGAGTCCTAAAGGGACAACACTTGAGCTATGTAGTCTTATCAATCATAATAGGCTATTTTTCCAACGTGCCAAATTTAGAATTATTCAAATCCACGTCTTGAGATGTGACCAAAGTATGTTCACATACCAAATTTAATTAAAATATGTGCACACATATCGATGACAGACAAAAGCTGGCGGTCACAGTACGACTAATGTCTGAATGTAGGAGATGACTATTTCGTAAAACAAAATAGTTATAACTATTGTATATAGTAATGTTTTTGTATTTGTAATTACTTTCATTTATTGGCCAAACGGAAGTAAACTCAACCAAATCATTAAATATTAAAGATCCGCTTTATAAACACACGTATATCGAACCTTGTGCGCTCAACGTGTTTGACGAGGCGTGGCGAACAATTCCTTGGTTAATAAAGACACGTTTAGTTTAATATATTTATAAGAAAATCTGCAAGAGAACGTGTAGGCCTACAAACATAACCTACAAATACACAGAAAGATTGTTCCTCACGTAAAAACTTAATCATACCTGTGTACTCAACTACTTCCGGTAACTTTCTTGTACGATCGTCACGTGCAAAGTGTCCTGGGAAAGCTTTCCAGCCAGGATTTATTAATATTTGTGGCAGTTTATGACGAGACTGCAGTTTTCTTCTGGCAGTTTTAGGCTGAAATAACGTAGTAATTGTTTTTAGCGCCAGTTTGGAGATTTCTGGTGACAAAAGTATTGTGATATGAAACCAAAGGAAATGATAAAAACATTCTGTATGTTTTTATAACCTATAATATTATTGTGTATTGTAGACACATTTTTAAATTGAAAGTTATTATCTTCATTATGGTGATATTCATAATAATTATCTTTATTGTAGACCATTGCAATGAAACAATTATTTATTAAAATCTAGCAAAAGAGTTTTCTAGTTACTCAAAATTTGAAAAAATAAACTACGTTTTGTATTGTTTATTAATTTGTTTTGTTAAGTATTCCAAAATATTTAGAAGTTATCTAAAACTTTTTGGGTGTTCTCTTATTACCATGTTCAACTTTAAGAGAGAAACAAATTTTGATGTTTTTGGTATACCCTATTTAGCATAAAACATTATAAATCAAAACTATTTTGTAAATGTAGACTATGGTAAAAGTTTAAAATATAATTTTTCCTACCCTACGTATGTCAGATTGAATTAAACTTTTATACGCAATTATAACTCATTATCTAAATCAAATTTTTACAAATAGTATTTAAGTAAAAAGAAGAAGAAAGACAAAATGTCAAAGTCAAAGAAAAAAATACCGGAAAGATGTTTTTTGGAATTTTTTTAAAACTTTAAGATCACTTCACAATACTATCCTACTAATGTTATTTGGAATCCAATTTGTGTAAAATTAACTAACAACATGCAACCGTACCCTCAAAACACAGCCAATGCCTACTCAGAACTGCCAACCTATTCACAGATGAGTTCAAAGATGGTTTAAAAGTTTAAACTACTCTCTCTCTAGAAACAATCAAACTACAGAACAAAGTTAAATGAGGTTAATTTTATACCAAATTTTCCCCCTTGTTCCTTAAAAGCCAAAAACCTCTCGGTCATCAAAGCGTCATTAAAAAAGGAAGAAAAGGACGTACAACAAAGATCCCTAGTACCCAAGTACTCGAATAGCATCAAGGTTGAAAAAGAACAAGAGAGACCCGATAGGAATTATGAAAGAGACTGGTCCTAATCCAAGAAAATATGAAAAATCGTGAATATCCAGTTCTCAGGTGAGGTGAATATCCAGTTCTTCCTAGAGGTGAGCTCCTGGGGTTGCCTACCAATATTACACTACAACTTTGTTGTTGCATCAAAGTTTGATCTCTTTGTCCTCAACAACAACAAGGCTTTGTCTTATGCATAAGTCCACCTTCGTGCTTTATATTTATGGTCTTGAGAGAACCTTGATACAAATTGTTAAAAACGAATGTTTACAATTTATGCGAGGTTGTTGCGTGCTGACATTGTTTAGAAACCTATTAAAATATTGTTTAGTTTATTATACAATTCGATAATTGTAAATTGTATTATTAATACGGGTTTATCTTGTATTGTTGTCAATTGAAGTTTTCAGGTTGTTACTGAATAATAATCTAGCAATACAATAGTCACTGCCCTGATATTTTGCGCATTGGTTTTGACAAATATGATATAAATATAACCTCAAAATAAGCTAATAGTAAATATGTAACAGCTGATCAGAAAAATCATAGGGTAACATTTCTCTAGACATTGTTACACTGATCACTATGGTAACGGTTAGATATTCATAGTTTTATTTTTATTCCATATCTTTTTAATTTAATTGTTTTAATATTTTTGTACTTATGATAAATAAATAAATTTCCTGATCCCACCGCGTAGAGATCTTAAAAATGATTGGGTAATGCTTGTAGGATAAACCTACAATGTTACTTCACAATAAAAAAAATATGGCACCATCATGGTACTTACCCAGACCCATCATACAATGACGGCATATAGAAAATAACGTTTTTATCCCGGAGCTATGAAACGTGTAAGTAAGTTAAAAACCAGAAGTCGAAATATTTGCTATTACCTAACTTCACTATACTAGTATATAAAACTAGCTCCAGCTTCCTGACAAACCAACGAAACCATCTTAGATTCTACTTCTGATGACAACCCGAGTTAAATTATTACATGCAGAATTGTAAACCGCAAATTTTTATATAACATAGTTTGTTGTAAGTTGAACAAAAAACTGTTTAAAATGATGACCATTTTGATATTTTCAATTCGATTGTTCTGAAATTTAATATGTTTCTACATGACCACATTACATTCCCTTTACTATATTTCATGTTTTTATCTTAATTGTTGGGCTTCTATCGTGCCTACAACGAAGGATGGCACGTCGAAATCAATTTTTTCCTCGACACGATGTGACGATCAGTCAAAAAACGGAGGTAGACATTTTTGGTGATTACTTAACTTCCCCTATGCTTCGTATATTGAAGAAATAATGCTCAAGAAATTAAATATAGCCACATTTAGCAAACTCTGACACGTTAATTATATTCAGATTTGATCAATTTAGTTTAAATACAGTCACCATCTTGGTAATAAACTACAAAGACGAGGACTTGATATTTTTTAACAAGAGTAAAAATTGAATATTAGCGATTTTCTGATTTAGTATTCCAGAAATAGCGATCTCTTTTTTTCTTTTAATCTATGCATAGGCATAATTTTGTACAATCTATACTATTATATACAAATCTAATGGCGTGTGTGTGTGTGTGTGTGTGTGTGTGTGTGCGCGTGCGTGCGTGTCTCAATCACGTAAAAACTACTGGACCCATTGAGCTGAAATTGTACATGGACATTCTTAGGGTCTCTGGTTATCACATAGGCCTATTTTTATTAGAAATTCCATCAGGGTACCGCCCCACTAGCCTTGAAAACTGCCTTAACACTCAATACAATTATACGTCAACCCCGTACGAAGGACGGGTACTCTGCTAGTTTTTAATAAAAGAATATTGTGTCCATAAAGTCATGGTGAAGGTTTTGAATAAATAATATATTTACAAAAGTATAGGCCTACATTAAAAATAAAAGGGTTTAGCGTGTACTAAAAGCACAGGAAGTAGGTATATAGGGACGGCACGAGAATGGTTACCCAATTATGAATCAAATTAAACAGCTGTTTTTTACTTCTACGATGTTTTCTTAGGGAGTCATAAACCCATTATAATTTTGGTTATAATAAGTTTTGTTAAAAGATTTGAACTTATTATTTCCAATTTTTGTGAAATATAAGATATTGAGTTATGCCTTACAAGGAGGGGATACTTCACTCATTTTTAAATAAAAAATGTCCCTGAGCTAAGCGTAAAATAAGCTTAAGGTAAATATAATATACGTAATTTTTTACCGTAATATTTTTACGATTTTGGAAAAGAGTTTAATTCATTTATTTTCAAAAAAAATTAACGAAATCGGTAGAGCCGAATTTGAGAAGTTACGTCTTTTATAACATCCCCAATCACAGATTTTTTTGTTGTATTTGACGATATCTAAGGAACTGAATTTTTTTGAGAAATGGTGACAAATACGTGTTGTTTGAGTTCATAGAAGCTACACTTAAGAGAAAATTGAAATTTTGTGTTGAAAATATGGAAAAAAATATGTTTGCGCTGTAGAGTATTGCAGAAAAGATATGGAGACATCATTCCAAGAAAACCCTTTTCAGGGGACGTCAATACGGTTATAAATCGAAATAAATACTTTGACCTATCACATAACTTTCTTTATTATACGTAACAAAACGTTATGTTGATCTTAAACCTTTAGGAAATAAAACGGTAAAGAAAGACGCTGATCAAAGTAAAACAGAAATGCAGGAATTTTCCACTCAACTGCTGTTAGAAAGGCACTGGTTCGACTTGAACTATATTCAACGGATTTTTTTATCTTTTCAAATCCACTCATAAAGCAGCGCTTGCACAACAATACACCGTAAAGCATAGGAACCTTGTTACACAATCTCTGCGTTGGGTTAGGTTAGGTTAGGTTTCATTCTTATTGACCTAGAGTGAAAGGCGGTGAAATATACTTCAAGGAGGCGTCATTGAACTTAACATAGACTATTACGTGTTATGTTAATCAATCAGGCATATTCTAGTTCAAGAGAAATATTTGTCACCATAAATAGAATCTGAGGTGGTTTTGTGTTTCGTCAGAAAGTAACTTTTGAGTGAGTTTTACTTACCCAGTATACGAAGTATAGGTTAAGTTTAGTAATCGCAATAAATGTCGACCTCCGGTTTTTGATTTTCGTTATGCCGTTCAATCGTCTCTGAGCACGACAGAGGCCACAAAAGTTAATATAGGGACATAAGGTTTGGTGTAATGAGACTAAGTGTGGTCAATATAAAACTCTATTAAAATTCAGAATAATCTAATTGAAAAAAAAATGTCAAAATTGCGGCCATTTTAAACAGTTTTTTGTCCATATCTCGTGTGTAATTCAAGTTAAAAATGTACTAAATTAGATAAAAATTTCCAGATATCAATTCTACATGACGTGATGATACCATCGATAACAAATGGCGAAGTTATTTTCAAAAGTTTAATTTAACCTCCCAGGTAAATGACCTTCCTATAAATACAAAATCCGTTATGAGCGTAGCGAGTTTACGTGCAACTAGGGCCGAGACACTGACACGAGCGAAGCGAGTGTATACCTTCGAATTTATACAAGACATTGAAGCTCTTTAGGGTTTCGCCGACCTCAATAAAGTAGTGAGTAATCGAAGCTCTTTAGGGCCTCGCCGACCTCAATAAAGTAGTGAGTGAGCGAAGCTCTTTAGGGCCTCGCCGACCTCAATAAAGTAGTGAGTGATCGAAGCTCTTTAGGGCCTCGCCGACATCAATAAAGTAGTGAGTAATCGAAGCTCTTTAGGGCCTCGCCGACCTCAATAAAGTAGTGAGTGAGCGAAGCTCTTTAGGGCCTCGCCGACCTCAATAAAGTAGTGAGTGATCGAAGCTCTTTAGGGCCTCGCCGACATCAATAAAGTAGTGAGTGATCGAAGCTATTTAGGGCCTCGCCGACCTCAATAAAGTAGTGAGTGAGCGAAGCTCTTTAGGGCCACGCCGACATCAATAAAGTAGTGAGTGATCGAAGCTCTTTAGGGTTTCGCCGACCTCAATAAAGTAGTGAGTAATCGAAGCTCTTTAGGGCCTCGCCGACCTCAATAAAGTAGTGAGTGAGCGAAGCTCTTTAGGGCCTCGCCGACCTCAATAAAGTAGTGAGTAATCGAAGCTCTTTAGGGCCTCGCCGACATCAATAAAGTAGTGAGTAATCGAAGCTCTTTAGGGCCTCGCCGACCTCAATAAAGTAGTGAGTGAGCGAAGCTCTTTAGGGCCTCGCCGACCTCAATAAAGTAGTGAGTGATCGAAGCTCTTTAGGGCCTCGCCGACCTCAATAAAGTAGTGAGTGAGCGAAGCTCTTTAGGACCTCGCCGACCTCAATAAAGTAGTGAGTGAGCGAAGCTCTTTAGGGCCTCGCCGACCTCAATAAAGTAGTGAGTGAGCGAAGCTCTTTAGGGCCTCGCCGACCTCAATAAAGTAGTGAGTGAGCGAAGCTCTTTAGGGCCTCGCCGACCTCAATAAAGTAGTGAGTGAGCGAAGCTCTTTAGGGCCTCGCCGACCTCAATAAAGTAGTGAGTGAGCGAAGCTCTTTAGGGCCTCGCCGACCTCAATAAAGTAGTGAGTGATCGAAGCTCTTTAGGGCCTCGCCGACATCAATAAAGTAGTGAGTAATCGAAGCTCTTTAGGGCCTCGCCGACCTCAATAAAGTAGTGAGTGAGCGAAGCTCTTTAGGGCCTCGCCGACCTCAATAAAGTAGTGAGTGATCGAAGCTCTTTAGGGCCTCGCCGACCTCAATAAAGTAGTGAGTGAGCGAAGCTCTTTAGGGCCTCGCCGACCTCAATAAAGTAGTGAGTGAGCGAAGCTCTTTAGGGCCTCGCCGACCTCAATAAAGTAGTGAGTGAGCGAAGCTCTTTAGGGCCTCGCCGACCTCAATAAAGTAGTGAGTGATCGAAGCTCTTTAGGGCCTCGCCGACATCAATAAAGTAGTGAGTGATCGAAGCTATTTAGGGCCTCGCCGACCTCAATAAAGTAGTGAGTGAGCGAAGCTCTTTAGGGCCACGCCGACATCAATAAAGTAGTGAGTGATCGAAGCTCTTTAGGGTTTCGCCGACCTCAATAAAGTAGTGAGTAATCGAAGCTCTTTAGGGCCTCGCCGACCTCAATAAAGTAGTGAGTGAGCGAAGCTCTTTAGGGCCTCGCCGACCTCAATAAAGTAGTGAGTAATCGAAGCTCTTTAGGGCCTCGCCGACATCAATAAAGTAGTGAGTAATCGAAGCTCTTTAGGGCCTCGCCGACCTCAATAAAGTAGTGAGTGAGCGAAGCTCTTTAGGGCCTCGCCGACCTCAATAAAGTAGTGAGTGATCGAAGCTCTTTAGGGCCTCGCCGACATCAATAAAGTAGTGAGTGATCGAAGCTATTTAGGGCCTCGCCGACCTCAATAAAGTAGTGAGTGAGCGAAGCTCTTTAGGGCCACGCCGACATCAATAAAGTAGTGAGTGATCGAAGCTCTTTAGGGCCACGCCAATCTCAATAATGTAGTGAGTGAGCGAAGCTCTTTAGGGCCTCGCCGACCTCAATAAAGTAGTGAGTGAGCGAAGCTCTTTAGGGCCTCGCCGACCTCAATAAAGTAGTGAGTGAGCGAAGCTCTTTAGGGCCTCGCCGACATCAATAAAGTAGTGAGTGAGCGAAGCTCTTTAGGGCCTCGCCGACATCAATAAAGTAGTGAGTGATCGAAGCTCTTTAGGGCCTCGCCGACATCAATAAAGTAGTGAGTGAGCGAAGCTCTTTAGGGCCTCGCCGACATCAATAAAGTAGTGAGTGAGCGAAGCTCTTTAGGGCCTCGCCGACATCAATAAAGTAGTGAGTGATCGAAGCTCTTTAGGGCCTCGCCGACATCAATAAAGTAGTGAGTGATCGAAGCTCTTTAGGGCCTCGCCGACCTCAATAAAGTAGTGAGTGAGCGAAGCTCTTTAGGGCCTCGCCGACATCAATAAAGTAGTGAGTGAGCGAAGCTCTTTAGGGCCTCGCCGACATCAATAAAGTAGTGAGTGAGCGAAGCTCTTTAGGGCCTCGCCGACATCAATAAAGTAGTGAGTGATCGAAGCTCTTTAGGGCCTCGCCGACATCAATAAAGTAGTGAGTGATCGAAGCTCTTTAGGGCCTCGCCGACATCAATAAAGTAGTGAGTGAGCGAAGCTCTTTAGGGCCTCGCCGACCTCAATAAAGTAGTGAGTGAGCGAAGCTCTTTAGGGCCTCGCTGACATCAATAAAGTAGTGAGTGAGCGAAGCTCTTTAGGGCCTCGCCGACATCAATAAAGTAGTGAGTGATCGAAGCTCTTTAGGGCCTCGCTGACATCAATAAAGTAGTGAGTGATCGAAGCTCTTTAGGGCCTCGCTGACATCAATAAAGTAGTGAGTGAGCGAAGCTCTTTAGGGCCTCGCTGACATCAATAAAGTAGTGAGTAATCGAAGCTATTTAGGGCCTCGCCGACCTCAATAAAGTAGTGAGTGATCGAAGCTCTTTAGGGCCTCGCTGACATCAATAAAGTAGTGAGTGATCGAAGCTCTTTAGGGCCTCGCCGACATCAATAAAGTAGTGAGTGAGCGAAGCTATTTAGGGCCTCGCCGACCTCAATAAAGTAGTGAGTGATCGAAGCTCTTTAGTGCCTCGCTGACCTCAATAAAGTAGTGAGTGATCGAAGCTATTTAGGGCCTCGCCGACCTCAATAAAGTAGTGAGTGATCGAAGCTCTTTAGGGCCTCGCCGACCTCAATAAAGTAGTGAGTGATCGAAGCTCTTTAGGGCCTCGCCGACATCAATAAAGTAGTGAGTGATCGAAGCTCTTTAGTGCCTCGCTGACCTCAATAAAGTAGTGAGTGATCGAAGCTCTTTAGGGCCTCGCCGACATCAATAAAGTAGTGAGTGATCGAAGCTCTTTAGTGCCTCGCTGACCTCAATAAAGTAGTGAGTGATCGAAGCTCTTTAGGGCCTCGCCGACCTCAATAAAGTAGTGAGTGATCGAAGCTCTTTAGGGCCTCGCCGACCTCAATAAAGTAGTGAGTGATCGAAGCTATTTAGGGCCTCGCCGACATCAATAAAGTAGTGAGTGAGCGAAGCTATTTAGGGCCTCGCCGACCTCAATAAAGTAGTGAGTGATCGAAGCTCTTTAGTGCCTCGCTGACCTCAATAAAGTAGTGAGTGAGCGAAGCTATTTAGGGCCTCGCTGACCTCAATAAAGTAGTGAGTGATCGAAGCTATTTAGGGCCTCGCCGACCTCAATAAAGTAGTGAGTGATCGAAGCTATTTAGGGCCTCGCCGATATCAATAAAGTAGTGAGTGAGCGAAGCTATTTAGGGCCTCGCTGACATCAATAAAGTAGTGAGTGATCGAAGCTCTTTAGTGCCTCGCTGACCTCAATAAAGTAGTGAGTGAGCGAAGCTATTTAGGGCCTCGCCGACCTCAATAAAGTAGTGAGTGATCGAAGCTCTTTAGGGCCTCGCCGACATCAATAAAGTAGTGAGTGATCGAAGCTCTTTAGGGCCTCGCCGACCTCAATAAAGTAGTGAGTGATCGAAGCTCTTTAGGGCCTCGCCGACCTCAATAAAGTAGTGAGTGAGCGAAGCTATTTAGGGCCTCGCCGACCTCAATAAAGTAGCGAGTGATCGAAGCTCTTTAGGGCCTCGCCGACATCAATAAAGTAGTGAGTGATCGAAGCTCTTTAGTGCCTCGCTGACCTCAATAAAGTAGTGAGTGATCGAAGCTATTTAGGGCCTCGCCGACATCAATAAAGTAGTGAGTGAGCGAAGCTATTTAGGGCCTCGCCGACCTCAATAAAGTAGTGAGTGATCGAAGCTCTTTAGGGCCTCGCCGACCTCAATAAAGTAGTGAGTGAGCGAAGCTCTTTAGGGCCTCGCCGACCTCAATAAAGTAGTGAGTGATCGAAGCTCTTTAGGGCCTCGCCGACATCAATAAAGTAGTGAGTGATCGAAGCTCTTTAGTGCCTCGCTGACCTCAATAAAGTAGTGAGTGAGCGAAGCTATTTAGGGCCTCGCCGACCTCAATAAAGTAGTGAGTGATCGAAGCTCTTTAGGGCCTCGCCGACATCAATAAAGTAGTGAGTGATCGAAGCTCTTTAGGGCCTCGCCGACCTCAATAAAGTAGTGAGTGATCGAAGCTCTTTAGGGCCTCGCCGACCTCAATAAAGTAGTGAGTGAGCGAAGCTATTTAGGGCCTCGCCGACCTCAATAAAGTAGTGAGTGATCGAAGCTCTTTAGGGCCTCGCCGACATCAATAAAGTAGTGAGTGATCGTAGCTCTTTAGGGCCTCGCCGACCTCAATAAAGTAGTGAGTGAGCGAAGCTCTTTAGGGCCTCGCCGACATCAATAAAGTAGTGAGTGATCGAAGCTCTTTAGGGTCTCGCCGACCTCAATAAAGTAGTGAGTGATCGAAGCTCTTTAGGGCCTCGCCGACCTCAATAAAGTAGTGAGTGATCGAAGCTCTTTAGGGCCTCGCCGACCTCAATAAAGTAGTGAGTGATCGAAGCTCTTTAGTGCCTCGCTGACCTCAATAAAGTAGTGAGTGATCGAAGCTCTTTAGGGCCTCGCCGACATCAATAAAGTAGTGAGTGATCGAAGCTCTTTAGTGCCTCGCTGACCTCAATAAAGTAGTGAGTGATCGAAGCTCTTTAGGGCCTCGCCGACCTCAATAAAGTAGTGAGTGATCGAAGCTCTTTAGGGCCTCGCCGACCTCAATAAAGTAGTGAGTGATCGAAGCTCTTTAGTGCCTCGCTGACCTCAATAAAGTAGTGAGTGATCGAAGCTATTTAGGGCCTCGCCGACCTCAATAAAGTAGTGAGTGATCGAAGCTCTTTAGGGCCTCGCTGACATCAATAAAGTAGTGAGTGATCGAAGCTCTTTAGTGCCTCGCTGACCTCAATAAAGTAGTGAGTGATCGAAGCTATTTAGGGCCTCGCCGACATCAATAAAGTAGTGAGTGAGCGAAGCTATTTAGGGCCTCGCCGACCTCAATAAAGTAGTGAGTGATCGAAGCTATTTAGCGCCTCGCGCCGACATAAATAAAGTAGTGAGTGATCGAAGCTCTTTAGGGCCTCGCCGACCTCAATAAAGTGGTGATATACACAATTAATTAAAAGGTTCAGAAAACCTGTGTAACAACTGTTTTAAACAAACTTACAATTTAACATTTACTATGAGGCCCAAGAAAGCAACTTTTGATAATTACATTTAGAGGTCCTGGTGTTACTTTTCAAGATGAGGCTGGGTAAGGACCGTGATGGCGTCCATCAACTTCCTCTTTTTTGAACTCTATTTTTAACTAATTATAAATAAAACACAAATAATAAAATAGCAATCGTTATTAGACTTATTGAAAGTTTTACAGTATTAACTATAGTAGTAGTCTACAGAGTATGTGATGAGTAAACTTCCTTGCAGATTTATCCGTTATGAGATCCATTGAGCTAAATAATGTGTGTCCGTGTCGTCTATAGCCAACCCCAACGCGAGAATTGTTAATAATCAAATTTGGTATTTGGACAAATTTTGACAATAAAAGGGAAGTGTTTTTCATTTGTTCGATAGCTCAAATTTAGAAAATAGCTGTCATAAGAAAATTACATTTTTTTTTCCAAAATCGACTTTAACAATTTTTGATCAATGTCGCTGATTTGTAATCTCTAAGGACTTAAATAAAACGTATCGTTTGCTATCTTTTTAAAAAACGGTGGTCCTTGATTTGCCGACAAAAAACCAAAAACTGGCCATGCGGTTGTTATAACATATTTTTTTTTTTCAAAACCAAATTTACCGATTTTGATAAAAGTTTTATAAAATATGAGGATTAATGACAAAACTTTGTGCAAAATTCCATGTAAAAAATATAAGTGTTCAGGAATTGGCAAAAAATAAGTATTAAATTGAACTAACGTCATTAAAAAATACGATTTATCACTGTAAACACTACAAACGAGGCAATTTTATGGCCTCTTTAAGTATGTAAACATTTATCCAAAGACGTCGTTACGGTACATTTTCACTGACTGACAACTAAAGCACTGACAATTCATTTGACGAATTATTTTGTTTGGGTTTTATTTAGTTTTGAGAATGAATTGAGTGAGTGAGACTTTTTTTAAACGGTTAATTATATATTCATGAATATTTTGTTTCATCTGCCTAAAAAGCTGAAGAAGTCAGTTAAATTTAAAATGGTGCCTAAATTTAAAAGGATAACTTGTATGGTCAATTTATGGAAGCAGGGAGTGGTAAGTGCCCTTTAAAACCCTGCTCTTGTAATGATACCCACAATAATAATAATAAACAAAACATATATATGACTAACTGAACTAGATTACCGAAGGAAGAAATTAGACAAATGACATGAAGATCAGTTCAAATGTTTTAATGTAAAGACAACTACAGATTTATTTATTGAAAAATCAACAACATGCATTGTTTTTATAATGGTCTGAAATGAATCAGAACGGCGCAAAACATGCATAAACGTTCATAGACACTCATTACCAACACTGGATCACCAAAAATGTCTCAGTAGAAACCATAGACGCCGTTAAAAAAAGGAGTTTAATAAGCTTTGTTTATGCCAGAAATCGAGTCAGTAGAGTAAATCGTACCTTATTAAAAGTCTAACTTTTAATAGAGCCAGACAAAATTCTTCTTATTAAAAAAAAAAAATGAACCGTAATGTTATTTAGTCGTAATTTCGAACACGGGTTGGTATAATTATTAATCTTCACATTTCGCTTAAATTTTAACGAAATCGGTAAAGTTGATTATGAGAAATTACGTCTCTTAAAACAGCCCCAAGGCCGATTTTTGTGTTTTACTAATAACTCATGAACCGCCATTTTTAAAGAGATCAATACGTTTTGTTTTCTTTCTTAGAGGATACAATTAAGCGAAATTGGAACATAATCGTTTGAGCAATTTTTAGTAAGGTAATTTTGTATATTTCAGCTTCTCCAAATTTTGAGTTATAAAAAACATTCCCGAGATGTGAACAAAAAATGCCCCCATACCAAGTTTGATTAAAATCGGTCTCACGTTTGAGCTGTAGAGCATTTCATATAAGATAGATATCACTTCAAAATAAAAGAGTCCAGCGAAGGCATATAGGGGCAGTTATTTTTTATAAAGTCAAAGTTTCTAAGCGGCTGTTTAAATTATGCAAACACGCGTGTGTTATAAGGATCCTTGCTTTTACCTACGGACCATCTTCAAAGGGTTTGTCTCACATCTCACGAAAACTGCTTTTGAAACTTTTTCGCTACGCATTTCTCATTGTGTGGTTGAATTACGTTGTATTCGTAATAGAAAAACTAGAATGTATGATTTCGCATTGCAATTTATTTCAAATCCTAATAATCTTTTCAGATTTGTTGGTGTTTATGTTGGGGGGGGGGGGGGGCGCTTGATATCTGAGACATTAAATTTGACCTAGCACTAAAATATTAATTCTTTGTCATAAAACATACATATTCATAATTATAATAACTTCTAGTTTTACTTGATATCTCAGAAATAATATTAAAAACAAAATTTAATTCAATTAATAGTATTTGCCCTTTATCTACCCCAAGGTGATTTTATTTTGTTACCGCTATATTTTTCCTATATGCAGGACAATACAAAGAATATAAAGGAATATAATAATAGGATTTATCGTCTTGTCTGTGTAAACTGGTTGGGACTTACAGATAGACAGACGGACAGACATGCGCGTGAAATTATAAGGGTCTTGGTTTTACCTATGGACCCTAAAAAGATTTTATTGGGCTCAGAGGACTTCATATCTATATCTATTCTGTTTACCAAGTTTCTCCAAAACCCTCAGGAAGTACTTACGTAATAAAAATAGCTATTTTACCAACTAATTATTGAACAATACAGTCTGTCACATTGTGCGGGAAAAAAATAAATTACCTGATAACAACACGGTTGTCTATACAGGCATGTATAATCTGTTATTGATATATTCTGAAAAAAGAAGCGCGTACAATTTCATTCTAGTTTCGTAATATGTTTGCAAATACTGTATTGTGATTTTTTATGAATCCTGAGCTAATGTGAAAGTGCGCATGATTTCACGGCTGCAAGTCGTGCCTTCCTAGCATCGTGTAACAAGCTTTCAAGATATCTCAATGTTTTTTGTTTATACATTTTGTTACCGATCTCGACCTATATGCAGATCACCGGTGATCATTCAGCGTTACATGGAACATAAACAAATTGTTGGGTGCCATCATAGTACTGCCTCGTGATACAAGCATATCCTCTAAATGTAATGCACAAAAGTTGTAGGAAATGTTACATTGTATTGGTAGATCAAGAGGTTTGTTGTGACACAGGATTTATGAACCTCGTCATTGTGAATGTAACTACTCTGTTGACGATGGCAAGATATATATGTTAAAACAGTCTCCACTCGCTTCGCTCAAGTCAGTTCTATATGAGCACACTATACTTTTCTATACTAAGTTTCATATTTCTATCTTAATTTTTGTGGTCGTTATCGCGCTTACGACAATAACATTGTCATTAAACTTGAAGATCAGTTTAAAAAACTTTAACTAACAATTTTAAAAATTAATAATAAATTGAGCTTTCTAGATTTGTAGTTTTAATATGTATTGGTGTGTGAAAAAGTTTGTACAATATTTTTGCATTGATTATTAGTTTGACTATGTATTGGAGTCTGAGAAAGTTTGTGCAATATTTTTCGTCGATTTTAGTGAAAAATTGAAAATGTCAAAATGGCGACCATAGGTTCACATCTCGTGAATTATTCAACTTATGACACTCTAAATCAGATAAAATTTTATCGAAGATTTAACTATCCATGTTATAATCGATAATATAATTTCCAGCACTGATTTTTCAAGAAAATGTCAATTCGTATAGTTACAAGATCCGACACGGCTCGCAGTGCTGTAATATGTACAATCACAGTATTTCTTTATGATTATTTTCACAACATATTAATGTGTTTGTGTGAATGAAAGAAAGTGTGTGTAACATTATTTGTGCAATGTTGTATTGATAGACGAAATTGCTTGCTTAATAAACAAACAAAAGTATTTCAGTTGTAGTATTTACCCTAACCTATTTTATAAGTTAGACAGCTGTTAATACTTATCACTATGGTAACACTTAAGATATTAATGGATGTGTTTTATTTCCATACATTATAAATGGGGTTGTTTTTAAATATCTGAACGATATAACATTTTTTTTATGCTTATAAATAGATGTAAATTTTTCTCTACTTTCAAATGAGGACTCACAAAATGTTCGTAAGTTAAAGAAAAGTTGCTTCATAATTTTTAAAACAAAAATAACTTTTAGGAGATTTAATAGATAACTTTATACTACGGTAGAAATACAACCGAACTGAGAGTATTTTATGGAATTTTGATATCGTAGGTTGTATATAAGACCAAATAGGTTTTAAGAAGTGTATTTTCGATATGTAAAGTGTACTGTTTTGCAATAAAGTGATATTAAATGCTGTTTTAAAAATTAATTGCAAAAAATATTGATATAAAATATTGCAAGAAATATGACATAAAATAATGTAATACATATTTATATAAAATATTTAAAAAAATATAACATGAAATATTGCAAGAAATATTCATATAAAATATTGCAAGTAACATAAAAAATTGCAAGAAATATTCAAATAAAAACGTAAAGAAAATATAACTTTTGTAAATACTTAAAAATGACTTTCCTTAAAATCATTCTTTGGTCATAAAAACTGTGCGGAAATGAAGAGCAGTTATTGAAGACAAAACAACCGTTCCAGATAAATCATCGCGACTTTTTCCCGGAAAACAAATTCTTCTAAATTGAACGTAACTCTGAAATTGCCAATGTCGTTTATTGCCCTGTCATTATGGACTTAATTAGTTACAAGGCGAACATGTCTCTGTGTTCTCATATCATAAAGTAATTGGGGCGTGGTTATACTTGCAGTTGTGCCATTATGCAATTGGAAATTCGATCGGTCCAGTACGAAATAGTAAGAGATATTGTTCACTCGCAGCTCCTGATAAGATTGGATAGAACCTTTAGAACCTTGTAAAGAAGGAACTACTAAAATACTGTTTCAGACGACGGCCATTTTGAAATTTTCCGATTATTTCTTTTTTATAACAATCGTGAAACTTATTAAATTGTTATTTAAAGGCGAAACCCTTTCGGCCATCGTCGTCTTATAAAAAGTGAGGGATAGGCTCTCGATAGTCTAATAGCTTCAAGGTCGTAAGAGAATAAGAGTTGGTCATGAGAGACGTAATAAGAAAGATGAAAGAGGAGAATCTAACCTAACCTAACCTAACCTAACCTAACCTAACCAAAATTACGTCAATAAAGGTGTAGGTCCTGAGGGAACTGTGTAACCCTCAGGACAACTTTTCTCTTTATAAGGTGATGATGACCGAGATGTTTTTGTAATAACTGGATTAAAGAAGAGTAAAATCTTGTTTTATTAAATACAACTAAAATTCCATTATTGCTCTTTTGTCTTCTATTTTTAAAGGGTCTTTATTTTGTGTTTAAACGTGGTTATAATAATCACTTCTTACTTTATACAAACTTCCAGAGTCAGTCGTCTTTCTACAAGTATT
Source organism: Aphrophora alni (assembly GCA_963513935.1). NCBI lineage: Eukaryota > Metazoa > Arthropoda > Insecta > Hemiptera > Aphrophoridae > Aphrophora > Aphrophora alni. The sequence continues at coordinate 152,741,426 of OY740766.1, forward strand.
AGTGTTAGTGTTTTCTCCCCCACAAACCTAACCTACCGCCAGTGTTATTGGACATTCCATCAGGATGTGCGCGCCAGCTTAGGTCATCCCCCAGATGAAAACAAGCACCAGTAACAATTTAGGCTGCGAATAATGCTATAGTACTTAGCAGTTCTCTGTACCATCCTGGTTCATTGGACGATTTCAATATTTCACAAAAACCGCGTTCACCCCTACAGTTGTTCCAACTTCCATAGAGATGAATTAATCTCATTTTCTAAAACGGATTTACATTTTTGAGAGATCGTCGCTTTGGAGGTGTTGCTAAGAGATCGGAAGTTAGTCTCGTTGTATCTGCCTCTTCATTTACTGCTGTCACAGTAGCTTGACACCCACTGCAAAACAATTTTCCTTAAGCTTCCTGTACAAATCCCGTATTGGAGTAGTTCGGAAGTAATCGGAACTGAATGTATTCCTTGGAGAGCGGATCTTGAGTTTGTAAGGATAGAAACAAGCTAATGGTAAATCTTAATGCAGCATTTATGGCTAAACGTTCGGAGTATATACGACGCGGAGTAAATAGGAATGAAAACTTTCATCCAATTCATGGCACCTGCCTTGTTACAATTAATTAAGGTGTATAAAGTAAGCTTTTTAAGTTAATCTCATGTTTGAAATTTATCATCAAAAATCACTTTCTGAAATTTGAAAATTGATCGTCAATAATAAATTTGTCTACTATCAGCATAATCGTCCTACTATACTTAAAACCAAATTTAAGTATAATTCAAAACAAGAATTTGTGACCTCTGGCGCACCCACACATAATTATAATGTAGGCTCCTATTGATAAGGTCGGTAGACATTATGTGATTGCGGATGTTGGCGTTTAAAATATTGTTCACAATAGCTAAAATTTGTATTATAAATATTATTACCTAGAGATTTGCTAATACATCATCATGACTTTATTTATAGTGAGTAGAAGCGTGGCAATCCCGAGGAACCTAGCTGTATCTACATGTTTTCCCCCTCGGGTAGCTTGGATTAGTCTCCCCTTTATCTTTCCTATCATTTATCTCTTGTTCAATTCTTGTTCTTTTCAAATCTGACGTTATTAGAGTTTTCGAAGGCTATGTGCCTGTATTTTATGTTCTTTTCTTTCATTTATTTTTAAGTCGTGATGACTGTGATTTTTGCCTTTAAGGAACAAGGAAAAAAATTGCTAATACACATTTAGATTCGATTGGCTGTATTATTTTCTTTTCTGTACTTACTCTAAAAATTAATTATTTTTTTACTGTAAAAATGTGCATGGAGAAACGACGGGAAATACAATAATACAAAAATAGATAAACTAATTTAACTGTATATGTAGAGATTATTTTAATAATGTAAAACATATATTTTATCTAGTTGCAAGGAAGACTTCATTCTTTCCCATTCATTAATGTCTCTAATAAATCAATTTATTTCACTTTATTCGTAAAGGCAAACGATGAGTAATAACTGCATGGTATTTAGATTGGTGTTAGACATTTAGCAAAATTAACGAAATAAAAATTGAATAAATTAAAGTTCGTAATAATAATGGATTGTTGATACTTGTTTGAGTTTTAAATAGGAAAAGAATTGATTAAAGAATTTACGTAAATTTTTTACAACGAATTTATGTTAGATATTTAATTTAGAAATTCATTTTTGTTATTTTTTTTATTTTATTGGTATTTTACTTGTTTGACTTAATTATGTATGCGTATAAAGAAATTTACATGATAGGTAAAAATAACTATGTAGAGTTTTTTCACAAAAATTGAAAAGTGTCTCTTTGAATGATGTTTGTTTGGCGTTCCCTGTTGTCGACAACAGTGCTCTACATTCAAACGCGTGGAACGATTTTAATCAAATTTGGTATGCGACATATTTTTTTGATAACTCAAAATATGGGAGGGGGCACTTACATATTTTTACTGAATTTGTACCTTATGTATATGTACTTACTTAACCAGGATAATGTACATGCTCGTAAAAATAAAAAAATAAATAAAATGTTTTCGTGCAAAAATATTAAAGAAAAAAGTTGATTAAAACAAAAAAATTAAAATACAAGAACATGTTAGTATATAATAAATATTTTGGTTACACAGTTTTATAACAGTATGAAGTAAAACCACTGAAAATTGCAAGCCTGTACTTCATGTAATGTCGAGAAAAAGGAACATAAAGTTGGCAAATTTAACATGGCGAAGATAGAGGATGTTCCCCTTAAGGATTTACAAAAAAAAACTGTTAATACAAATGTTAATAATAATACTTATTAAGTTGGTATAACCTACTCAAGATAACTCAACAATGTTCTATACCAGTGGAAGGAATTAAGGCTACATACGGAAGAGTAAAACATATAACTTGATTTAAAAGACAAATAACGGCAATTACTGCAACTAAAAGACCAGAATATTGTATTCACAGCTTGTACTACTTCAGCCGGTAACTGCAAGTATCCTGGATTGAACAAAATATATTTATTGACTGTTGAAGGCTGATTGTTTACTAGAGCGATACGATACAACGTTGTAAATGATAGGCGATAATTATCGTATAAGATTTAGTTCAAATCGTACTACAGTGGCTAAAGAGGTGTACACCAATACGATAAATTGTAAGATATAATATGTATTAGGCGGCACGCTCTAGCTATTTCCTAGCTTAGTAGCTTACGGTAATTCAGTGATATGTCTAGTGGTATAAGTAATGTTGAAGATAAGGTTTCTTAATTTGTTTTTATCAATGTTGGAAAATTTACTTGTTTTTATGGAATTATAAACTGAAAGATTACTATAAAACTGACGTGAGAGGTTTCGTTTGGAACACAATTAATTGTATCCGAAATAAAAGACACAATTAAAATACAGTATAATGGTTTTTAAGGGAAGTAGACACGAGTTGCAATAAGAATGGAAAATTTCAGGACCCATCTTATAAAACTCTTTCTATTTCTTTTCGTGTCCAGATAGTTCTTAGCAATTACAGCTACATTCATTATACGACTGTATCCAACACTTCCTTCTTTTCCTTTTCCTGTTTTTCAAATACCATTACATCACGAAAATATCTTCACTGGATAAAATTACTCAAAAAAGTACGAAAACAGATAGTATCGCTTTCTTATACAACTAAATACTCTTAATTAAGATAAAAGTCAGACATCACAATGATCGGTCTAGTACAGCCCACAACTAGGGAAATATTAACAATATTAATTCATTTGAAATCCAATAAAGAAAACGTAAATCATGGCAACATATAGATGATCACGTTTTACAATAACAGAATTGTTAAGGGAGTAACAAAGGTGGACTATTTTTATGGTGCGGGAAACGTCAGCCCTGGTTATTGGTTAGGACCAGACGTTTGAACTGCTTAAGTTCCGGAATGGGAGTTTGGAAAACGTGCTAGGACTTACCCGTTAAATATATTCCGACGTTAATTACGCTTAGTAACCTAATTACGACTAACCTAACCTAACCCAACTAATCACCATGTTCACAGCCAGCTTATCATGAGTTATAATTAGTTTACTAAACTAACTTACTAATTAATATAATTGATTTGCTTATCGTTACAACTTACGGTTAGGGAGAGGGCGTGATGGGAGAATTATGTTAAGTCCTTTAGGCAATAGTAATTCTTTCTTAATTTACGGGGTTGACCTGCGAATGACTGCCTAGTCCCCGGGGGTCGATCAGACCCCGCAATTCGCGGTTTAGGCAGTCATTTAGGTTAATAACTCACAGAATAAGTACCACGCGAACTTACAACGAGTCCATCGAAGCACTCACTGACGACTGTGTAGACTGGCTTGCGTCTCCTCCCGATGCGCACGCATCGCCTCGCTTATCTTTGGCGGTGATCCCTCAAAGTCGAGTGGATCACCACAATTGGTCTAAAGACATTATTGACGTTACCTATATAATCTCAAATATTATAGATACTTTCGAAATTCAGAGGAATTTTAAAATGTCGTGAGCGTCCATAACAATATAAGCAAACAAGTTGATGGAAATCATCATGGTATCCACCCAGCCCAGTCATGTAATGTAATACAAGCACATCATTTAAACGTGATGCCCAACAATAGCTATCTTGACCCTTGTAGGAAATGTTAAATTGCATTGGTAGATCAAGGGGTTTCACCCAGTAGGGTAAGTTCGTTTAACAGTTGTTACACAGATTTTCTGAACCTTGTAATTGTGTATATTGTATATTATTACTTTCCTGACGTCGGCTATGTCCCAACGGGCCTCGTAGATGTGTATATATTAAAGTCTCCACTCGCTACGCTCGTGTCAGTGTCTCGGCCATGAAGTAGTCTCCTGTCGTTAAGTTCGAGACGGGGACTCGGCACATATTTTCTTGGAAGGTGAGAGTATATTTTTGACAATAACTGCTCTTTGTCATCGTAGAGAATTGGGGTTGTTTTTTCTCATGCAGAGTTTCTGTTACAGTAATCTGCAAATTTTATCTAATTTAGTGTGTTGAGTTTAATAATATACAGCTATTTTGATATTTTCAATTAAATTTTTCTGAATATCAAGAGGGTTTATATGAGCACACTATATTCCCCTATACAAAATTCACTTTCCTATCTTGTAACGGTTAGAAATGGTATTGGTACCATTACATGCAGAATTAATGTCTGAACTTTTGTTTAATTTACACGATTTATGAACAAAAAACTGTTAAAAATAACCGTTATTTTGACTTTTTCAGTTAGATTATTTGAATTTCAATATGGTTCTAACGAGGACAATAAAATAGAAAGTATATAACCTGCTTTCCCTGAGTACAAGAATTATTTTCTCAGTTATTTTTCTTTTTATTAGACTGTGTTTGCAAATACTTTGAATGAGGAAATAATAAACCAGAGCAGACTTTCACAAACAAACAATTCTCTGCAAAACTAAACTGCAATAATATTAAACAAAAGCAATATTTTATTACAATATAGATTTACAAAGAGAAAGATTTAAACAACTTTCTTTTACTTTCATTGAAGTTTTTAATGTTTAATTTTATGTGAACTGAGGCGTCCGACTTAACGAAAGTTATAATCATGTAAGATTTTATACTTTGTCTTATATACGTAGTTATGTGCTGTGTCAAAAAAAAAAATTCAATTTATTACTGATATATCAGCTTTTAGGTCCCCTGAGTCGAAATAGATTTTTGTATGTCGGTATATTTTGGGAGTATTTTTCATTTTTTGACAACTTAAAAATTGGGAGTAGCTGTCATAAGAATTAGGTTAGATGGTTATAACAGTGCATACCCGGAGATAAGTGATAAGGTTAGGTTAGGTGGTTATATATAACAGCTCATATCCGGAGATAAGTGATAAGGTTAGGTTAGGTTAGGTGGTTATATATAACAGTTCATATCCGGAGATAAGCGATAAGGAAAGTCATTACGCAGATTAAATACAATAACGGAAGTACTATACAGGTACCGTGCATAAACAGTGTCATGACAACTTTGTACTTTGTTTAGACCCTTATTTATTTAATTTCTTATTCTATATCCTTTCTATAACTACCAATGAAGTATAAGAAGTCAAATTAAACACAAGCTTCTAATGTCTTGTAAACCATGCAATCAGCAACATTAATTTCTTTAGTGCTTTAGTTATTTGATTAAAAACACATTTCTCTGACTAATTGTCAATAAATTTTTTATGAGAAATGATAAATTTGATTTTTTTTTAAAGTGGCGTTGTAATTCCGAAAAAGATCCTGATGAGAAAATCGTAGTTTGATAGATACCCCAAATTTTTACTAATCGAGAAAATGGATTTGATTAAATTCGGTTTACACGTTACGGATGTAGACGGTTTACAAAAGACGAAAGACGGACAGACATCATTACAAAAACCCCCTTTTTTTAAAAAAATCTGGAGACCTATATAGATTTTATGAAAATCACCCATCTACGTAAGGGTGGAAAAGTCAAATTTGAAACTATTATTTCTTTAAAAGAGCTGTAGATGTGCTCCACTTTAAGTACGTAACATAATCCTATGTTAGTTGTAGGGCCTAATGCATTTACATCTCTTCGACCCTCAGGAGCTCACTATAGCAAGTACGGGCGTTGCAATCACAAAGGCCACTAACTGGATCTACACTTTTTTCATGTAATTTTGGGTTAGACACCAATCATCTTACCCATCGGGTCCTACTTCTTCAAACTCTGACGCTTTTAGAGTATTCTAGGGCTTAGGGTTTATTTTCTTTTATCTTCTTTACTTAGAAGATGCAACTATCAAGAGATGTATTATACTACGCTTGTTGTTTTAACGCTAAAGTTCTCGTTATCATCTTGACAGCCACACGTGATCATGACACAGCTGTCGTAACGCATCGACCAATCACGTCTACAGCAGATTTGAAATTACACGCCCTTTTAAACCTCGTAAACAACATTTCCCTAGTAGACGTTGGGATAAGAACTTTTTGTAATTTAAAAATGGCATGATGTAATTGTAGTCATTATGTTTCACTAATCTATTCTATTGTATCGTACAAATATCTTATCCATCTAACCTTTGTTACCTGTCACACTCTCCACCGGTACGTTTCAATTCATTTCATTTTACAGCCTCAGATAAAACTACATTTGTATGACCAATAATTACAATAATTACAAATTATTAAACATTCGACATACTGTCCAATAAACAGAGCAATAACGTTTTACTGATTAAATTTACCAAATAATATTGCATATATCAAAATATGACCTGAAACACATTTTATAAAACAATAAATATTGTATAATAAAATAATTTCTTTTCCGACACTGAACTACTGGCCATCAACGCGGCGGTTGCTCATTGCATAACTGTAAAAAGTAAAAAGATATGCATACTCAGCGTCTCCAAAAGCGCATTACAACTCCTCCAACAATATAGGCCCTCAAGTTACTATCACAGAGTCCAAGAGATTTTAGAACTCCTGAATCTGTCCACGGACAAGGAGATTTTCTTTCAATGGATACCAAGTCATTGCGGATTTCAGGGAAATGAGAAAGCTGATGAAATAGCGAAGGCAGCCACCAATATGCATCCTATACCATCTAAAGAACTACCTCTTGCAGACTGCATGGCTGCATCTCAAAGAATCCTGAGACACAGGTGGGTGGAGCAGTGGAGGGATGACCTGACGGGTCGCCATCTTTACGGACTCCTCAAAGAACCAAACAACACTGTAATCTATAAGAACTTGCTCAGGTCCGTGTCAACATTCGCCTCAAGAGCTAGAACAGGACATATTGTAACACAGTCCTATCTTTTTCGTTTCCAACTTGCTGAGTCGACCCTGTGTCTTGTATGTCAGATAGAAAAAGAAACCCTACAACACATCCTCCTTGATTGTATCATCAGATCGGATGTCAGAGAAGAGCTGAGTAGAAGACTCCAACCTAATTGCACTCTTGGACGAATTCTGACTGATCCCACCTACTGGAGACTGGCTAGCTATGTGTATGAGAGACACCGTGCGGTCGGCATTACCTGAGGCTGAATGCACGCACCATGAAGATGAAGAAGTATAACAAAATAAATAACAATATTAAAACAAATAAACAATTGTAATCAGATAATCAGGAGTTCGGATCCAATTACACCGACACAACAAAATCATGGTAAAGGAACTCTCCACAGAATAGAAAGAAACGACAATAGAAGTTGTCTAAAATTGAGGTTAAAAGTCATAAACTATTGCTTAGCTTTTATGGTATGAGAAAAGTTATTAGGAAATTCTGCACTTTGCTTGTGAAGGAAGTTTAGTGTACGAATTTAGCTGTGTTGTCTAGCAATGTAGTTACAAGTTTGTCTGGTGCCAAAATTGTGAATGTCCTTATTCAGGACATGATCCCATTAAAGTGTTTAATAGAGAAGCACTTCATGTGACGTATAAGCACTCCAACCCCAAGCTACCTGAAAGAAAGTTTATAAATTGAGTTGGATGTAGTTCTGCTATAAACTTAATGGTTTCCTTTTGCAAAAAAAGTAATTTTATATGCTTGTATAAGGGTTAGGTAGAAGGAGTCCTTTCTCGCTCTTACAATAAAGACAAATTTATTTATTAATTTATTTTTATAGGACAAACACTGGTGTCATATTCTAAACTGACGAGTTTCCCATTAGAAGAATTTCATAGTTCAGCTAAGGATATACCGGTAATAAGGAGTTTAAAAGAATTGAATACAATACAATATTAAATTCCTCAGTGCCTGAACTTATTTCACCCACTAATATTGTTTATATGATCAGTCCAAATCGACTTTTTCAAGTTAATTTTCAGCACGACAGTTGGTGTCTCATTAGAACTATGTTTTGTTAAAATGCATCTACTTTGACTTGCTCGAATTTACTGTCAGAATGTTTTCAACAAAGAACTGATCAGAAGCAATGTCTTGTAAGAAAGCCTTTTGCTCTAAAAACTGAGTTTGTTTGAAAACTCAAACTTGTATCATCTCCAAACTGAATTATACTATCCATAAACACTTCTGATGATCTTTTATATAAATTAAAAATAATACTCGCCCGAGAACGGATCCTTAAGGTTTGTTTAGAAGCCCCTCCTCCTGCAACATTAACATTGTGTTATATTTTAGATGAACGGATTTATCCACATTAATGGAATTCCTTTAATACCAATTAGTTTGAATTTTTTAGTAATACAATGAAATTGACACAATCAAATACTTTGGGAAGGTCTAGAAAAAAACTCATGTCTTCTTTTTTATACCACGACCCTTTTTATAAATAGTCACTTGAGTATTGCATTAATTGTCGATTTTCCTTTCTGAAAGTGATATAGATTTTATAAAGGACATTGATACTTATCTAAGAATTTTATATTTAATTTGTTAAGGAATTTCCACGCCTTTTTGTATTTCTTTACTATAGGCAGATTTTAATGATTGAGACGTCAAATTAAACAGTGTTACCTGCAGATTTGCCGAAAATTATTCATTTTCCTTTGAAAAATAATTTATTTTGTTGTAAATTTATCATTTAAATAACATACGGGTAAATACATGTTTCATAACAAAATAATTTAAAACAGCTGTTATGAATTGTCGAATACGTTTCATTTTGTCAGAAAATTTGTAACAGCTGTTTTAAATTATTTACCTTCACTTATGTAGTGCTTACATTATTTGTGGCGATTAACGTTGTGATGTGATTGATTGTTTACATCTCGCAAATTAAACTGTTAAAAATTTCAAATATGTTTTACTTTGTTGTTTTGTTTGAGAATTTATTTCAGTCGATTGAAATTATTTTTAGGTTAACTTATATAGTGCTTACATTATTTGGGGGGGGGGGGATTTAACGTTGTGTTGTGATTGATTGCTTACATTTTGCAAAACTAAACATTATATATGGCTACATATGTGTGAATTTTTTATCTCGCAAAGTTAACGACTCAACTCTATAGGGCTTACTTTATTTATGATATATTGCTTAGATTTTGCAAAAGTTTATATGGCTTATTGTTAATATGTGGCAATTTTGTGTGAGCTTAGATATCCTAAACGCTGGTCGCAGGCGCTTCATTTAGGCCCTTACTGTTTTGGAATACACTACTACAAAATAAGCACTTTAGAATCGCGTCGTGATGTTCTTATATATCATAGATTGAATAGATTGATCTAATCCTGTAAATTGAGGAATGAAAGTAACACACTTGTAGTGCTGATGGGAATTATTTGGTTGTTCTAATTAATATGACATTAATAAATATGTGATGAAACAACCACAGATGTGTAATCGTTAAACACTGTAAGAATTCTTAACTGGAAACGACTAATAGAAGTAATTTTATTAGAAACAGCGGTAGCAAAGAAGTAGATCTGTAATTATTAATATCATTATTAATTATTAATTTACCTTTAGAAGAAATAAGAATTAATTAAAACCTAATGAGGTTTGATGAGTTATTCAGAACATTGTTTGATGACCCAAGACGAAACTTTACAAACTTTCTATCATATTATAAACTGTTAAAATATAATGTTTAGTTTATTTGTACACTTTAAATGTTAATATTATACAGGGTAACCGGTGTTTTTATCCATCATGATTTATTGCCTTGAATCTACGAATCTAGAGGTATTACCAAATTTTTTCATATTACTCGCCATGTTTTCCATACACACACACATATATATATATATATATATATATATATATATATATATATATATATTACAAAAGCCCAATTTTGGATACATTATTTTAAAGTTTTTTTAATGTTGTGTATTTTTCGATAACTCTAATCGTTAAGGAGCTCTAAGGACTCAAAATTGTGAAAATACAAGGTTTAGGGCGTTTTCAGAGTTTTATTTTCCGTACCTAAAACAGTTGAACCGAATATAAAATTGATTCATTGATAAACTGTAATGTTTACCTGAAATAAGTTAAATGTATCCTATTTCTCACAGCACCAAATTTTAACTCAAGAACTACTGCGCCGATTAAAAAAAAAGTTTCATTTACAATTACCGTTTAAATCATTTTGTTGCTGCTACAGTAGTATATTTGGTAGTTGAAAATTTTACGAAATTGAGTGAAATATAACGAAAAACCTTCATTTAATTTTTTTTAGCAGCAAAAATCTGGTTATGACTTGGATTTTGGTGCACTGATTTGAAAAAAAAAAGTTTGTAGATGAAATTAGCGTTTAAATCATATATATCCTTTGTCACTATAAACCATATTGCCACTGAAAATATTAAGGAAATGAGTAAAATATTTATAAAATTCTAGTCTCCGTATAGGCAAAATATTGTTATTAATTGAAAATTAAAAAATGAATTTTAACGAAACTTAGACCAAAACCTGATCATAAACATACGCCTAAAACTGCATTAAAATCGGAATATCAGTTCTCCTCTTATAAGGTGAGAGATAGTTAGATGTTTCGTTTACAAATATACAACTGTTGTTTATTTAACATTAGAAGGTTGAATAACTTAGAGAATATTTCTTGTTTTTTTTTTTCTATTCTAGACAAAGCTGGATTAAGTTGTTGTTTTTAGTTTCTTAAAATACAAATCGCTTTTCGTGACAGCTGCGTTAGATTTATAGAGAAAGTCATAGGATTAGGGGGAATATCCAACCAGGGCTTCTATTAACAGTTGTAATGTTATAATTTTGGCTTAAGTTAATATTATTAGTGTTAAGTGTTTTGCACGATAGAAGGGGGGGGGGATTAAAATGTAGCCCATACAATCCTGTACATACAACATTTATACAATTTGTAGCCTATACAGGATGTTTTACGATAGCATAACCAAAATTTGGGAAGTGATTCTAGACAAAATAAATAAATAAAGAACAAGTTCATAGTACCATAATAGTACAAGTAATGTTTTCTTGGGTCTTGTAGAAAATGTTTTCTTGGGGTCTTATTCAGCAGGGTAAGTTTTGTTTAAAACAGTTGGTAAGTTTTTCTGAACCTAGTAATTGTATTTATCATTTCTTTCTTGACGCCTGATAGGCTGTAAAGGATCTCGTATTAAAAATATTCCACTCGCTTCGCTCGTTTCAGTTTCTCGATTTGACGACCATTGAAGTTGTACATAATATATGAAGTACACATGAAGTATAGGACCCAATACAGAGGGACTCCTGCAGATATTTTCTGTGGCTTAGAGTTTTCACCATTAAACTTAATATCGGTCTGTTATGTATGATTTTAATATCTTGAAGTATGAATGTGGATGGTCTCTATGAAGTTTGTACCCCAACTCCTTATCCCAAGCCTAAGACATCAAGAAGATTTAAGACACATACCTTAAAGTTGTACTTGTTCAACTGTAGACTGTTGGCTCTAAATTCATTATACTGCGGCGTATAAATTTTTTTTTATTTAATAAATAAAAAAATAAATAAATAGGAAATGGTCTACCTACCTCCGTTACCCTATGACAAAACTCGGGAGCCAAGTTTACCTAATTCTTATTAATTTAATAAGACACAAAAGATTTCATTGTTTACAGCAATCAGCATTCAATTTTTAAAATATTTATTATTTGACTGCTAAATACCGGATGACGAAAATCCTGTATTCTAGTAAACTACAAAGAAATAGTTTTTACCGTTATGTCGGTTATTCCTTAACATTCTAATGAACGCCATATTGAAACGGTTAAATAAAAATTACTATAGTTTTGGTTACATTGCAAAATAATATATATATATATATATATATATATATATATAATTTTCAAATTTGTTATTGATATCTCAATCTGTTCGGGAAATTATATATTTGGATGGAAAAATACAAATGAAAAATTTGACACATATAATAAAATATGTAATAAAACACATATTGAAATAAACATCTAAACAAAAACCAAAAACAAAACAAATAAATGATTGTGGAAACAAAACATACATGAAATAAATCAGCTAATAAAAACAAACAAGCATAAATAATAAATCAGATAGACATTCACTACATTTAAAGATGACAGTGAATCTCTTCCTCCAAATCCCAGGAAACACCTACAATGTGTGGTGTCATATTATTCAGAGCAATTGATAAGTTGAGTGGAAGCGACGCAACAGAATTTGTTTTAATACGCTCTTAATATAAGGCGAAATGTAACACATTTGGTTTCAGTAACATCCTTTATGTCACTACATAACACCTCTCAAAAAGCATAAACGAAATAAATCTTGTCTAACTGCCAACGAATCCATTTAAAAAATGTTGACATTATATCTAATCGTCCATATTTGTTTGGCTAAAGCCAAATTGTTTCTGATACAATAGATGTAAAACTCTCTTTTGTACCTTTTCCAACAAATTAACGTAACATTTTGTTGTCGACGCAGGGAAATTTCTGACTTGATCTAAGTAAACCGTTAAATAAAATCACGAGATAATCTTGTGATCGCAATTTGTGCACAGGATGTTTTATCTTCTAACATTAACGGTAGTATAGAGAAAGTTATGATCGATGTCGCTTTTTGTTCGGATAAATTCATTTTGAGATTGTCCGAGTCCAACAAGTAGTTTTGGGAGTAATTTCTGTCTTCTGAAGTCTGTCCAGTGGGCTAGAGGTCAAACGAGTCAACCAATTTCTAGGTATTTGTTTTTTTCTTTCGGTTTTAAGATAATTCAAATTAAAATTCTTATAGTAGTTGACATAAAAAAATACGATTTACAAAAATCTACTTTAACGGTTTTTTTCCTGGATTAAAAAAAAAAAACCCGTATCGGTCGTCATCTTTGCAAAAAATGTCGGTTCGGGAATTATCGATAAAAAATAGATCTGTTATGAAATACGAAATTTCTCAAAATCAAGTTTACCGATTTTGTTTAACTTTTGGTCAAACGTGAAGATTAATGACATAAACTCGCAAGTAATAAAATATTAGAGTTTAGGATAATTGACAAAAATCAAAAGGAACTCTAACAACCGTCATTCAAAGCTTGACTTTAATCAAATAGGATTTATCTTGAGGGGACAAATGATGCAGATATTAATATTTTTCAAACAAGGCGGTCATTTTCACTTGTTGACAATAAATAGTTTTTACTTTATTTTAATTTGGCGATGAATGAGTGAGAAAGTTTGTGCATTGATTTGCACAGTATATTGAGATATTGATATAGTAACTGTCACATCGATATATTGCTTTAGAGCATTTACTCGGCAACTAAATATGCGTCACTATATAGAAGGCAGTGTCTCAGTGAATGTTTATGAAAGTGTGCCACTACCACTTCGACAAACCTAGTTAAACCAAACTCTACTCCCTCAGTCAGTAATACTTCAAGTGTGGTAGCGTCAAGAACATGGATTTATTTGTAAGTACAATGTAGCCATTGTGTTCATATTTTCAATTTTTAAATACATATTTTTTTAAATTTATGAAGAAAAAAACAATAACAATTTTTTTTTTTATCAAAATTTTATATGGGAGTAATCTAAGTTTTTTTTTTTTTTAACGGCTTCTTTGGTTATCTGGAGTACAATTTTATATTATAAATGTAATATAATTATACTAAATTTATAAAAAAATTGTACATAGGGAGTATTGCGTTGGCAAATAAAAAAAAATCTACTTTGAAACTTATATTTTTGAGTAACACATTTTTAATAGCCTTCGTGTCTAACCATTTTCATCAAATTTTGGTTAAATATAGCCCAAAAAAAGTATTGCAAATCATTAAAAAAAAAAAAAAAAGTATTACGAAAATTTGTTATATTCTTAATTTAACATTAGTGTATTTTTAATGAGTTTTAAATACTCTTTAATCCTTTTGTTTGTAATACAATTAATTTTATATTTTCCTGTGCGAGTAGGATATAGAAAGTGTTTTGTTGGTGAAATAAAAAAAACAATTTTGGAACTTATATTTTTGGATAACCATTTTGATCAAATTTCAAAACCTAAATTAAACGTATTGCTAGGCATAAAGAAAAAGTCTGGTCCGGAGTTTTGGAAGCTGAGAGTATAAAATTGTTTATTTAAAAAAAAAATTAATACTAAGTTGAAATCAAGATTGACAATGTACGTCGAATGAGCATCAAACAAAGATGATTGATAAGATCTCTAACAATAAAATTTTATTCTTTTTGATACAAACATAATGTTAAATTTATACATAGAATTCTGCACTACATTTCTGGTACGATAAGAAGCGTTCCAAAATTATTATTTAGTTATGCGTAAATAACTTCACTATCTCTAATTTGAATGTGAGAAAGATTAATGTATGTATGGAATATTTATATAAATAAATTATTAAATTATTAAAAAATGTGTAAAGCATTCAATTTACAGAATTATTAGTGTAGAACTGTTTCTTTGTTCCGAGTTAAATTTTACCATTTTGTTTATATGGAAACGTTTTGTCATTTGTGTTTTCTCAAATTACTATTTAGTGATTTCTATTTTGTGTGTGAATCCAAAGAGTGGTTTGTGAATTATGTCTGTTGTTGTTGCAGTACTCTGAAGAATTGTGAATAGATATTAATCAAATATGGTACATAGAAAATGTTGACATATTTTATTTTTTTAAATTTCGGGGTAAACACACGAAACAGAAAACTACGTTTTTCTCATAATCGGCTCTAAATATTTTGATGAAATTTCGCTGTTGCCTCCAAGGATCCAACAAGATGTATACACAATCTTTCTGAAACTGTCGGTCCATTAGTTTATAGGTAAAAAGCAAAATAATCTGTCATTGAGATAATTTTAAAATGGTTTATTTACACGTTTTGACTGACAATGTCCGACCAACCATTTGTTGTGACGATTAGTTCTGGTCAATGGTTAATGAGAAATAATGCTACAACATAAGTTTACATTATAATACTTTTTATATATGATTGAACTTATTTACAAACTAATTTTTTTTGTCGTATGAAAATATCGTATGAAATAATTTTAAAATTTGTGTTCCTTATCAATTTCACCTTCCCAAAGGATTATTACAACGTATTTGGAAACGATTAAAAAAATTGCTAAAAGAGATCTAATTTTATAAAAATAATATTAAGCAAACATAGAGTGATTTAAAAATCAACGTTTAAGTATTATTTGAAACTATAGAAAAGTTTACAATTTAAAAAAATTACCACATTTTTAAGGTTTAAAATCAAGTTAAAGAATATACCAACGCACGATGTAAATACTATTTATACAATATCTGTTTTATTTTTTTGATTACAAAAAATTGTGAGTAACTGGCATAAGATAAAAACACAAAATTAGGTTTCTTAAGACCCAAACAAAATGTATTGGTCGCCATCTCTCCAAAAATGCTGGTTCATGAAAACCATAAAATCGACCATGGGGTTGTTATAAAATACATAATTTCTCAAAATCAAATATACTGATTTTAGTGAAATTAATTACCAAAACCTCCAAGTGTGAGCAAAATCGTAAGTAAAAAAATTAGAGTTCCGAAAAAATTGGCAAAAAACAAAAATTAAACTTTAATCGCCTTCATTGAAAGCTCAAGTTTAATCAAATGCCGTTTACAAGCGAAGTTTAGGCCCTATTTAAATTTATAATTTTTTTTTTCAAAGATGGCGTTCATGGATTTTCACTGTTTGACTGACAACAACCTAACTGACATTTTGCGATGAATATTTGTTTTTGGTTAGTATTTCGATTGTGAATGGGTGTGTCAGTGTTTTTCAGAATAGATACATTTCTTTTTGTGCCCCAGTTTATTTGACTCGATGTTTCTAGACGCTTAGTAGCAAAGCTTTACTATTCCTATTGTACAGTATACATACGTGATTTTCGTTTAATAACAAAGACCCCTTAGTCGTCGAATACATTATTACAGGCAGGATCTGAAGAGAAAAGAAGAAGCTAGAGATCTAACTACATTGAAAAAGTTGTAGTCCCTCGAATAGCCACTTCCGTAAGTGAACTCCTTTCAACCACCGAGAAAGTTTTTCTGCCTTTCACAACAACAAAAAAACATCAATACAATTTAGTTGGGAAGTTTGATTTTGCTATTCGTTGAATATCTTAGTTACCAAAAAAATAATAATAGCCAAATTTCAAAATGAAATTGTATATGTCACAATTAATTACTCACGTAAAGGAGCCTCCACTCGCTACGCCCCTGTTCTTGACGTTGCCCTGCTGTATCTTGTAAGAAATATTTAATTTTCTTGGAAGATCAGGGTTCGAAATATATTTCACAAAACTTATTTGTCATTATAGGTATTTGTGAGGTTTGGTTAGGTTAGGTTACATACAGATTTGAAATCTGCAAATTTTTATCTAATTTAATGTGATAGAAGTTGGCTAACACACGAGATATGGATAAAACTGTTGAAAAAGTTTATTTACATTTTAAATTTGATTTTCGTTTGGATTTTAATATTATCCTTTATGAGCAAACCATAGTCCCTTCGAAATTTCTCACAGTTGTGTATATGTAAAGGGGCCTCCACTTGCTACGTTCGTGATGATCACGTGGTTATTCAGCCCTGCCGGATCTCGTAACTATACATTTTTGACGATAAAGTCGCTACTTGTCATCGTAGAAACGTGGGGGGTTTGGGCGGGGTTGATACCATTACATACAGAATTAAAATATGCAAATTTGTCTAGTTGAGTGTGATAACTTGAAAACACACGAGAGGAGAATAAAAAGCTGTTGTTCATATTTCATAATGACAGCCATTTTATCAAATTTCATGTTGTGTTAATTTTTGTCGGTATCGTACTCACGTACAGCGACACAAAGACGGACGGCTTCCTAAAAGCATGAAACGTGAAGATCCAGGTCGACTACCAAGCCTACTTGCACCATATCAATTGTAGCGGGTTTTCTACGATTCATAAATCGATAGATCAACATGGTTGAATTTGTCAGGTATCACATATTCCACAGATATACATCAGCTTATAACCGTGGTGTGAAGCCAAATACATCCCACTAACTGTCATTTCAAAAGAACCTAATACTGCATTATGCATAGACTATTATGTCCAAATACTAAATTAACCGATTCAAATCGAATTTGGAACGGTGGTCCTGATCGTGCAAAATGGACCGTGAAAACTTTCCGGGTTCAATGGATGTCGGGCTCAGCGTCACTGTAAATAGATACTATCACTTATTATAGATGTTAGGTATGACCAGTAGTTGTCATTAGGTATTCAGGACTCGACTCTGCGGTATATCTTTGACTATACTTTAGGTTGCTGATCTAATATTCCTTTGAAAATTCAGGAAGAATGGCAGATATATGACAGTGAAAGTCCAGAAAACTTTGTTCTTCAATTCTAAAAAATGCGTTAGTCGCCATCATGGTACTTGCCCAGTCCTATCATACAAAGTAATACAAGCAGATCCTCTAAATAGTCAAAAAGTAGTTTCTTTCGCCTTCTAAGAAATATTAAATTGTATTGGTAGAGCAGGTAAGTTTGTTAACAGTTGTTACACAGGTTTACCGATCATTGTAATTGTGTATATCTCTGCTCTCTAGGCCCTAAAACAGTCTCTGCAGATGTGTTTAAATCGTGTCGGTGATTCGACCTTTCAATGTCACATCTTTTTGAGAGGTCAGTTTTATAAATTATACAGTATTATTGACATTGCTATTTCTCATCGTAGAGAGGTTAAGATCCTACAATTACATGCAGAATTGAAATCTGCAGATTTTCGTCTAGTTTAATGTTGTTATAAGTTACATAGACGATATGTGAACAAAAACCCTTTAAAATGGGAGTCATTTTGAAATTTTCAATTTATTTTTTTTCTGAATTTAAATATCGACCTACTATCTTATTTTTTGTGATTACCAAACTTACTCTTATATTTCATATCTTTGGTAAGTAAAAGTGAGATTTTGATTTAAAAGAATAGAATTAGAATGTGTTGAAAATCCAATAAGCATGATAAAATTGATTACTCTTATTAGACGTGATCATTTTATCTGAAACCGGATAAGAGAAAGGGAGATGGTTCTTATTCCTCACGTGTTAGGTAGTTGTATACAATGTGAGTTGAAGATAAATAGGCCACTCATGGACAGAAACACGACAGCATCATTAAAAGGAGCTTTGCTTTACAACTAATTTATAAATAATAACTAATATACATTCACTTCTGGCTGTCAAGTTATCGATAAAATCTTCCGTAGAAAAATTTCCTCATAGTGTTAACCCAGTCCTGCTTTCAAAATCTATACAGTTTTATAAAAAACCGTATCTAAGAATGTGTCAATTTTAGAAATCCATTGACTATGTAAATCAAATAGGAGTTTCAAAACTACTACTCATAATGGGAATGTTGAGTTGCGATACAAACTTACGTTTACAGTAAATAATAATAGTTGTTTTATGCGTTGAAAGAAAAATAACTACTGTATATTTAATATAATTATATTTTCGAAAAACATGGATTTGCATTTAAAGTTATATGATAAGGATGGATTGTTCATATTATTAAGATAGTTTATTGGACATTTTCAATTGTTTGTGTAAAAACTAAAACACGGCGTTTCGACAGAATAAATCCACTCTCGTTATCAAATGATAAACTTAGAACACATAAATGAAAAATATCAACATAGCATAGCGCCTGTTAGAAATTAAAACTAAATCTTTAACCTAAATCTATATACACGTGGAAATGTTTGCTTTATTGTTTAATGTCAACCAGTTTTAAAAATTATTTCAGAATGTCTATCTTGGGTTGAACAATTATAATCTTGGTTATTGTTTAAGAATGAGCCATTAATTAAGTGGTTAAGTGGTCTGGGATTAAGATAATCCTCGATTCAGCAAGAACATTCCTTAAAGTCAGATATAAGTGCAAAGTTAAAAATAGGCACTATGTAGGATTTATCATTTTGTCTGTATAAACTTGCTTACAGACAAACGACAGAGAGACACGAGCATGAAATTATAAAGGTTTTGGTTTTATTTACGGAGCCTAATTATAAAAAATAAAACGGATACCCTCAAAATAGTCATTGATATTTCGACCTTTCACGTGACTTTTTCTACATTATATGTGCGAAAGTAAAAAGGCTCATTACTACTAAAATCTGACGATGACCTTGACAAATTAAATCTATTTATAAACTTAATGACTCTCGCAGTTAAATTATAAATCGGAAACACATTATCACTTCCTACCTTAACCTGTATTTAACTACTACACTTTGCTAAAACACGTTCTCAGACTTTGAATGTCTACGTTTCTTAAGGCTATTTTCTATGTGTGTATTAGCTTGAAGATACATTTGTATTTATTTGGCTATTGTTTTGAATAACCAACAGTACAATTAATTGTAAGCACCCTAATTTTGTTTTGTAGTTACTTTTTTTTTATACAACCTTCTGCAGACCAAAAAACTGCACAAAATAAATAGATATCACGTCAGATCTAGAGATATAAAGGTACTTCCAAAACGATATTTGAAACCATCGTTATTTCGAATTTTATCCGAGATTATTAAAAAATTTAAATGAAGGTTATCCTTAATTGTTACAAATGGTCAAAATCACACCTCTAAGGCTACAGTAATATTTTTTTAAACTTTGTCTATACATCGTATATATTAGGGATTATCAGTTTTGAGATTCTCTCATTCCAAAAAAAAAAAAAAATGGTTTTTTGGAACGCCGTGTCGTTTGTGAATTATTACTATAAAGCTTAAACGTTTTTTCAGATTAGAATAAAATTTGGTTTATTTTGAGTGTAAAATCTCGGAAAATGTTTTCTTCATTTTTTCGATAGTTAAAAATCTACCATAAAAAAAAAAAAAAATTAAACTCGCTTCCATTTCTGGACATCAGTTTCTAGTAGGTCTTCCTCAAGATAGCCAGCCACCTTTGTCTTGGTTTTCTCCTGGGTCTTCTTCCTCCTGGAATATAGTTTTTACTATTCTTTCGTCAGCACATCTTAGTCCTGGCGTTTTGATTTCGAATGGTATTCCAGGTTCACCATATTTGGAGCTCAATGTTTTTTCTTAATCTCCAAATTCCATTCTCCTTAACAGCTCCAGATATCATTTTTACGATCTTACCCTTCCTCTCTTTTTGTTAATGTCCAAGCTTCCGCACTCTAAATGATGATTGGGCGTAGCATGGTTTTATAAATTCTTGTTTTTGTGGTTCCGTTCTCTGACTTTGATTTGAACACCAATTACGCCCGCCTCTATTCTCACTTCGATTTCTCCAGTCATATAATAATTTCTCTCGGTTACGAATGAACCCAAATACTTAAAACTTACCATCCTTTTTATTTTCATGTAGTCTTGGGTTAGATCCCTTTCTTTCCTATCATGTCTTCCTGATAGTTATTGCCCTACACTGTATTCTACACGGTTTTTAAGGGCCTGCAGTATTCATTGGCTATGAGTCTTTATGGCCTTTTCTTATTATTTTTATAAGGAGAGCTTAATCTAAAAGTTCTTTCCCTTAAAAAAAAAAAATCCATTCGTCTATTTCCTATATATATTAATTCCATATATATCTATTAATTTCAGGCCACTGTTGTTTTAGTTTTATAAGACTCATGCTCTACGTACCTACTTCAAATCTTTCACATGTTTCCTCCAGATATCTTCTTCCCTTGCTCTTATCCTTACACCGTAGCGTGTGCTAGGTATTGGTAGGTTCTATTGTGTAAATGGTTCTTCTTTGATTATGTGTTCGCTTACCGAACAACGTTTTCAAGGACCTGATTAAAGAGCAATGAGAAAGAAGATCTTGCCTCAATCCTCTTCTAATTTCATAATGCTCTGACAACTGCACGTTATTCCTTACCACTAAGTCCAGTTTGTCATTTTCATAAGTCTAATGAATTTCAAACTGAGACAGTGCAGTACAGCTAAGTTCTTCTTACTGTTTCAGAAACATTGATGAATGTTTTTTATTCAGTTTATAAAAAAACGTATAAATTTCAATAAATTTAACTTATTATTTACAGATGTTTACTCCTCAGCGACTCTTTTATATTTAGTACAGGTGTGGCAATCCCGAGGTGTCCTAGCTGGATATGCCTTTTTGTCATCTAGTCTGAGTTAGATGTCTCTCATTTTTTCGTATCAAACAGAGCTATAACTAAAAAGTTTAAAACATTCTAGTAATAAAGTATATATTTGTTTCACTGCAAGATTCAACTTACCTAATTAATAAGTTGGACACTATCCAGTAATTAAAAGTAATGGGATTTAGTAGAATTATGCGTCTGTTAGTTCTGCTCCAACGGAACAGGGACGGCAGATCACTTTTTACGCTAGTGTGAGATGTTCCCTCAACAGAGTCACGGAGATTTAGTGACTTGTAAGTGACTTTGCAGAGACGTTGATACCACGGATTCTTTTAGAATTTGTAGGAAACTCAGGGAGAATATAGAAAGAATTATAAATGGATGATATTAAACACAAATCCATAATTCACCGAGATGAATGTAAGATTCTGGTGCAATAAACCTTTTACAATATAAAACCTCATAAAACCCTATAATAGTAAGATTGAAGTTTGGTCGATTTCAAATAACAACACTTATTATCTGCTTATCTCGGCGCTATTATATTATTTGACGGCTTGGGATCTTTATTTTATTAACAATTTTTTTAAAGATTTCTTTTCTAACCTTCCTAATTTGTAAATAAGAATAGTGAAAAGAAAGTTAATTGGACGGGAGTCGGAACTTGTTGGTGAAGTTAAAATTCGTATTTGATTAATGTTTGGTTTTAGTTTGAACTGTTGGTTAAGGAGTATTTTCTGCTCTATTTTTTAAGGCGATTATGTGCGCTATGGTTTTGCTATTAAAATAATTATACGTTTAAAATCTAGAGTCGAAAAAATGCTAAATAATTTAGAAATAAAAGTAATCTCGGCAAATGAAACAAAGACTGTAACTGTAAAGCACATCGTGTCTACTCACCGGTGAAAGCAATGCCGATTAACCTTGATGTCTCTCATCATTGTACTGATTTGCAATGTTATTATTATTATAACAAATTACTTTGTTTACTTTATATTTATTCAAATGGAAATTGTTATTACTTTTACCTAACTGTTGATCTCATAAGATTCAATAAATAAACTACTTTAATTTTGTTGTTTATTACTTTTACTTTCTAATACAATTCTTATTGAAGTTGTTTATGGAAATAATCGGTTAATAGCGCTTGAGTCTGTAGTTTATTTTCATCAGATTATATATTAAAATAAAACCCGACACAAACATGTTTAATTTATCGCTTGTGACGGGATTGAAGGCACAATCCCCGTGGTTGTGTAACCACCGGGGCTCACCACGGTTCTAATCGAAGTCGAAAGTTCACGGACTCGCACAAAAGGTCTAGACGTTCGGCAAGTAAAGTGAGAAGCTTTAACTCAGACATCCTGTCTGACATCGAGACGAAGATGGACACAGAATAAGTTCTCATCATTTTTTTCACTTAGTTTCTTTATTAATGTCTGGGTTACTCCCGGTAGGATGTAACCACAATTAAAGTCGGGTTCTATTATTTCCTTAGTTCTACGGTCTTACTGTGAACAAGCCGGTAGAACTAGATTTCCGGCTTGTATCGATGAAATTCGTTAATATTTAAGTCCCATTATAGTTTATATTTATCAAAGCTGATTCGCTGGTGTGCTGGTTGGTTTGACAGGGGGTTAAATGAGTTTAGGTGTAATATTTAAGTGTAGAGAGATCCGCGGACCTGAATTACAATAACGCGATGGTTAAGATAGGTTTACCCATTAGCCCACCATTTCCGCCATTAACTGTTGTTTACCCTCTTGTAACCAGATTATAATATTTCATGACTAGATGAGACTCCTTTGCGGGTAGGCTCGATTTACTATATAAGTTTTTGTATCTTATCACATGTCCTCTACAGGTACGGGTGTGGTAAGGCAGAAGTGAGTTAGCAGAATCTTTCTTTATCTAGTCTTGGGTTAGAACCCTCCCTATCTGGTCTCTCTTGACTAAATCTTCTATCCTGACGCTATTAGAACATTTCTTTGATCTTATATTCTCAATTTCTAAATGTATAATATGAATAGCGAAAAGAAAGTTTATTTGATTCTGGTGAATGGGGTCGTATCTCCAGCACCCGTTAATGTAGTTTGGTTCGATTTGTTGGTTTCAAGTTAAGGAGTAATTTATGTTCTATTAAAGTGATGATGACTACCATGGTTTCATCACACTGAGCACGATGCTTTTATTATAATATGTGTAAGCTTTCATGTAATTAAGACTTAGTTCCTCTGGATTTGCTAAAAACCAAGAATGTCAAAATTAGTGCCCTTAAGGGTCTGTTTTGGTTCAAAGATGGTGATATCTATTTCGGCTCTTGTCGATGTTACTTTTTGTAATCTTTATGAACGTGTGTTATTATTATTATTTTTTACTGAATTTATTCAAAATTAGAAACTTTAAGGGCTGTTTTTGATTCAAAAGCGTTCTAGACGTTTGACAGCGTTAATTTAATCTACCTTTAATTACCTTTAGCGTAACTTAAAAGTTTGATTTGTTGGAAACCAAATATTTTCAAAAATAGTACCTCTTTTAGAATTTTTGGCTCAAAAAATGGTGAAAGCTACCTTGGTGTTTGTTGTCGTCGGTTGTTTTTATAATCTACGTAACTTTAGTTTATTTGACTCTTTTTGGCTTGATTTGCTCAAAACTATGGATTTTTAAAATTTGAATCCTTAAGGGCAAACTTTGATTAAAAAAGCGGTGAAACCCACCTTCGTTACTTATGGCGTTATATTTGTAATATCTGCAAACGTTCGTGTAATTATATTTTTTGTTTATTTGGATTTGTTTAAAAAAATGATATTTAAACATGGTACTCCTTAGGGTTGTTTTTGGAATGACGGTATTTTCAAAATAGCCTCTAAAGATTTCAGTAAAATTCTGTTGAAATATGAAGTTCATGTAGCAAATTAATATTCAGTCGGTATCCCTTAAAATCAAAGTTTATGAGTTTAACCAGAAAATTAAGAAATTAAAGTTTCAAATCCAATCGGGTTAATTCTCTGCACATCTAAAACTCAATGTTTTTAGAAGCTTACTAGTGCACCTCTTAGCCAGTAAATAATACAAGTAGACAATCCGGATGAATTCACAGATAATTTCAGTGAATCAGAAATGAGATTCACTGTAATTTAATTTATTTCTCCTCTTTAACTATCATAGATTGCCTGCGCCCCACGTTTTTCTCTCCAAGTATTCCAAATATATCCATAGCCACTAACAATCCTCTCTCAAAATTGTAGAAGGGTCATGAAAAATTATTTTATACTTTTTAGTCCGTTTTAAAAACGTGGTATGTTAAAAAAAAATTTATTTGATTTATTATTTGTCACAATAACGGAGCTAGCCTGTATAATTGACATGATCCTTCTTACTGGAAATGGTACCAAACCACCACTTAACGGAAACGCGAAATGCACCAAACAGGAATTACCCACGACTCTATGGCCATATTGATTCATAAATTTAAGAATACGGTTTCGGTTTTACGGTGTTGACCCGGCATTGTGGGGTTGGAGATTACAATAATTAGTGGTGAACTCTAATTGAGAACGCTAAAACAACGATGTTGGGATTTCTATCCGCCACCTCTTTCTTCGTTTATTATTGGGTTGATCACCTTTTTCATCTTTCCTATAAGATTTCTCTTTGACCAACTCTTGTTCTCTACCGACCCTGACATGTTTAAATCCTTTCAACTGGTGTTATATTATATTAACAAATTCTTTCTAACGAAAATTTTCATGGAAGAGTTAGACAATGTCGAATTTTATTATTTATAGAAAGTCGAAAAATATTAGTTTTAATTTGTCTATTCCAAGCATGAATCTGAGAAGAGGATATTATAAAACCATCCAATATTTGACAAGAACAAAAAAACACTGCAAAGTTTACGACTTCCTTAACTTGCATAACAGCCTTCAACAAGTCAAAGAGAAACTCGAGTATTAATCTTTTATGAATTTCCGTCGTGGCTTTTAAATAGGACAAAAACTACGAGCCATTGTTTGAGCATTGCAAGTAATGCTACCGTGAATAGTGGTTAAGCTTACATTCTACGTGTTTGTCAAAAATACAGACGTTTGTGGTATTCTATATTTTTACGGAAATAGTTTTTTCCCCTTACATAAACCAGACAAATTCTGAAAGTGAAAATAGGAAGTAACATTGAAACAGGTGTGACCACGGTTTTATTCGACATGTACAAAAGTTACAAAAAAATTAAGAGGTAATCTCGCCAGGATTTTTTGAGTTAAAACTACAGGTATTACCAAATTTTTCATATAGCCTGCCATTTTTTCAATATGTTGGTCAGCTATAAATTTTCTTATTGGAACCCCTTTTTTATGGCAATTTTGGTACACATTATTTTAAGACTTTTATTCTTGAATATTTTTTGATAACCGTTTAGGAGATGTAAGCTCTCAGAGTTGTGAAAATACAAGTTTTTAGGCGTCCATTTTTTTACCTAAAAGAATTCAACCGAATCTAAAATTGAAATATTGATAGACCGTAATGTATAAAAATATTAAAAGTTTAAAAAGCAAAAAAAAAAAAAAAAAATTTACTCATCGTGGAAGGACAAAAAAATGGGAACATTTTTGAGAAATTAATATTAATTTTTCTGGGTAAAAAATAGTGTTGGCAATACACTTTATAAATATCAGGTAGAATATTGATCCTCTTTATTCCCTAAAATTGTTGTTAATTTTACAATGCAAAGCAGTTTAAAAATTATATTGACATATTTCAAATAGACGATTTTAGCGACATACCAGTTTGTAATTAATACTGGATATATTAGACCTTGTGAATCAAATGTATTAATAGTGCTTAATAATAAAATCTGTCCTTAAATCTAAAGGAATTATTAATTCCTTATTCCTCAATTCATTTAGTAATAATAGACACCTGATATAAGCCGGTGAATGTTCTAGTCTAGACAATTACCAGATAAGTTCAACAAGGAAATCGGTAAAATCACTTTTTTGAAAAACGTCAACATAATTTTTTCGTAAATGCTTTGTATTGTAAAATTTCTATAACAGCTGTTATAAGGAATACAGAATATCAATTAACTACCTGCTATTGCCAACATTATTTTTATTCAGAAAAATAATTATTAATTTCTCTTAAATGTTGACATTTTGCAGACCAGAAAATTATGATTTTTGTTTCTATCGATAACTCTGTTATTTCTTAGCCTACAGAACAAACAGAAATAACAATACTGTTATTACACCTTTTACCCTAGTTCTAGTTTAAATTTTACCTTCTAAAGTTGGTTGTATCTTTTGTACTTTCGTATAAAATAGCAGTTACACCTGTTTCAATCAGTCTGTATAAGTGAGGAAGTATAAGGCTTCATTATACGGATTTTTTAACAAATTGCCTCAAATTATCAAAATTTAAAGTGACCTTATGAAGTCCAATGTTAAGACATGTTTCCTCAAACAAGACTCCTGTAGTTCAATTTTAATTAATGTTTCATTGTGTTAATAATTTATTTTTTTGTACATTGTATTGTATCGGTTTGTTCGGTGTGTTGTTAACAAATCCAACGCAATGTAAAAGTGCAAGTAAATAAGCAAAAAATAATAATTTGATAAAGTGGTATTGAATGAGGTTAAAGCGGAAAGAAAGTAGATTCTAATAGCAGTATTCACGGGCGTACATTACCTTGATTTAATCATGTGACCTTTACTTCCCGGTATTAGTCTATCACTGCGGAACGGAATCCAACGATAACCAATTACAGATTTTATGCTTGTTTCGTGTCAATTTACTTCTGGAGCTTTTGGAAATACAACTTTCTTATCTTCTTATTGAATTTCTGTTTGTACTAATTTAGAAAAATGTCCATGAGTAATTTCCGTACGATAATTTCTCGCTGTTACAACGTACATTGCTCAGATTTTATGCGCATTTGTTTTGAGCAAACATAACCTCAAAATATGTTAAAAATAAATTTATAACAGCTGATCAGAAAACAATCATATGGTTATTAAATTTGCGCTAACCTTTATTGAACTTGCGCTATAGCAATTCTTTAGGTATTACTTTCTCACATAGCCTGTATAGAAGTATAGAAAAAGTTATGGGTTTGTTAAAAAAAAAAAAAAGAAGAAAAAATAATTTTAAACAAGTACATTTTTGTTTGTTTTACAAAACTCCCGAACAGGCATTTTTGTGGAACTAAAGAACAATACGTTTTGTATTGGAGCAAAGTTACGTGTTAAGAGCAAAGTTTGATCAAAATAAAAGTGGTCAATTTTTAACCACATCAAATTTTATACAATCTCAATCACAAAAAATCTAATTGAAAAGGTTAAAATAGCGGCCATCTCAAACAGTTTTGTGCCCATATCTCGTGTTCAACCTAAATCAAATTAAAAAATATATATTTGAATTCTGCATGTAATAGTCCCACGCCACATCTCTAGCATTACAAATAGTGAATTTATTGTCAAAAAAGTAATTTCGAACCTTTCAAGAAAATTTGCTATGTGTATAGGTACGAGATCTGGCAGGAACAAGTTATAGACACGAGCGAAGCGAGTGGAGGTTTTCACGTGTATACGAGACCTGCCAGGGCCGAGACAAATGACACGAGTGAAGGGAATGAAGATTTTTTTAATATACAGGGTGGCAGGGTGGCCGAAAAGTAACTACTACCCCCTTTATTATTATTTTTTAAATATTTGAGATATTGGAATTCTCTTTGCAGTAATCTCTTTTGGTGAGAGAGGTAACGTAAAAAAACAAAGGTTTATGTTATATTAAGTGTGTGTGTGTGGGGGGGGGTGTTTCAAATTGCACCTAATAAGCTTGTGATACCTCACTATAAACGTATTTGTGAAATATGAAATATAGAAAATTAAATTCTGACCACCTAAAACGAAATGACAGCCAAAAGAAATATTATTTACGAAGCTAGAATGACACAGGAGATAGACTCAGAAGGCAAGACAATGAATGTTGGTTCCCTGGTTCAAATATAAGACCTTCTTATATTGTTGGAATTATCTTAAATCACCATTTAAATCAACGGGTAGTAACAGAATGTTGAAGATGAACAAACCAAACTTTGAAAAACGTGTTTAAACAAAAGCTGCACTATTGAATGGAGGTACAGGGAGAACAATTTGAACATTTAATATGAGTAAAAACACATTATTGTCATACAAGAGGATGTACTGACCCTCTAATTAAACAAAATTACTCTTTTGTCGGCTATTTTGTTTTTTTGTGGCCAGAATTAAATTTTCGTTATATAGTTTTTCTTGTCTTGAGATACGTTCAAAATGAGGTATCACAATCTATACGTGTCATTTGAAATTTTTAAGCAACCCACCATCCCAAAGCCGTCCACAGTTAAATAGCCTGAACCTTTGCTTTTTTAAGTTGGTCCTCTTATCTTTAGAGATTGACGCAAACCGAATTAAAATTATTCAAATAGGCCTATTTAAAATTATAAGAGGGGGTGATAGTATCTTTTCAGCCACCCTGTATATACATCTACGAGATCAGTTAGTGCCTAGCCAACGTCAAGTAGTATACAATATACAAGTGTTTTAGACAAATTTACCCTACTGGTTGACTCCTTGATTTACAAATATAATTTAATATTTCCTACAAAGCCCAAAGAACCACCTTTTGAGCGTAGAAGGTCTGGTTGAATTATATTGTATGATGAGGCTGGGTAAGTACCATGATGGCACATAAAATAGCGAAAATGTCGATGTTTTTCTCTTCTCTATAAACTCTTTGTACGTACACAGAGCTATTCTATTTCTTGTTTTGACGTAAACGGCAATAGAGAGAAAAAGTTGTCGTAAATGAAGGAATCGGAAAGGAAATGACAAATCTAAACTTAACCTTGACATTGTAACCTAAATGGAAACGTCACTTGTGAATGAAATGAAACAAGCAACACTTGTTATTAATAACTACTAGTCAGGAGAAAACACGCTACCGATTTCAAGAAATCTGATCTGGTTCCAATCAGGATATCTATATTTAGTTGTAATAGTAAGACCAGGTCAAGTACCTTGAGGTATTCCAGACACGTCTATTGCTGGAGAAACTGGAAATATATTGTTTACCTAGATTACTAACTAGCAACAAAGTAACCATAATATTAGCTGTTGACTTTCTTTATATTGACAACTCTATATAAATTTAATTAATTTTGTTCCCATTTAATTTTAATGATATATTATTGTTGTAGGTAAACATTTTGTTGCTTAAATGTGATCTTAAGCTAATTTTCTGTAAACTAATGTAAACAATTTTCTTGTATTGTAGAGGAACATATAATTGTCACTAAAATTTATTGTGTTTTGTATTATGTGAACTCGACAGATGTAGCAATCCAACGTCTATGTGATGTAATAATATATTATTTGTATAAAATCTGAAATATAATTAAACAACATTTATATAATCTCTCCACTAATAATAAAATAAATATAAGAGACACATTTAAAACCCGAACATAAAACCGAGTTACGAAGCAGTAATACAAGAATAGATCTATGTTTAACACTCGACTTTTTTTGCCACTTTTCATTGCCACTTATAATATCTAAGCCACAGACTATGTAGTTATTGTGGACCAACTTGAATTTCGCAAGAGTTAAGTTAATATTTTTACAGATAGTCCGAGTTAATCGAGGGTAAAACGTCTTTATGTGGCCACAACGCTCCTCTCACTAGCTGGGCCTGGGCATTCACTTTTCCCCTCCAGTCATAAAAAATATGAAGCATTCACTGCCTCTTTTAACATCCTATTTAACAACTTTCTCTTGCCTATACCTATAACCAACCCTCTGAGCATTGAAGGCAGATAGACATTTAAAAGAATATTATTAAATTTTCGGTATATACTCAACTGCTTGAAAAAACGCTTTTAGCTATCTGAAAATCCTTATCGAATTATGGTTGTTTTGGTTTACACGATTTTGGTCTAGTAATTGTTGGGTATGCGTTAAGAATGATTATACTGTAATAAGTTAAAGGAGATATTTTATAATATAAAAACTGAAAAAATTAGAGTTATTAGCTTTGGAGGACCCCCTCATTTAATGTAATGAGGAAACATATAAGCGAATTCTTTATTACTCTATGAACTTAAACTGAATGTTCAACGTTAAAAAGAAGGCATTCTATCATACCTTGTTGTAGTGTTGTGTTCAAGTTTAAAAATCTAGTAGAAAGTTGCTTAGCTTAGATAAGCAGTCTACACTTGTAACGGCACTGTGTTTAAACATTATAAATTCATCTCTAGCGGGCGATATCAAGTCGTGATATTTGTTGCACTTAAATGCAGCTTGGGTTAGGTTAGGTTAGGTTAGGTAGGTTAGTTACACCATAATCAGATGTTTTCTTGTAAATGGAAAATGAAATACTCTGCCTCTGTAGTGTTGTTCACTCACTTGAACCATGAGAATTGGTCAATCATCAGCTGATCTCGAACATGGATACTGGTTTATTGGATTCTTTTCTTATCACAATCATCATAGTTTCTTGAATATTGTGCTACTTTTTTGCTGTTGCAATAACAGAACTAAAGGTTTCTTTAATTTGATCGAAAATATATTCATGTCTGTAGATAAATATAGCTTCATATAATGCCCTTAGACATGCTACCAAGATGTGTTCGGCCACATAAGACACAACGACCACTCTGGGATATATCTCATCGGAAGGTTTTGAGAATCTGGCAGTGTGTTTCGGAGAGAATTGGCATAAAATCGCACCAACCACTCCACTCCATTCACCGATACCTGTTAACGTAGACAGAATATAAATACTGGAAATAAATGGTTCTATGATTACACAGTGCAGTTGGAGGGGCGCGCTACGATTGACATAATCCCACGTGAGTGTCTTAAAAAAAAAAAAAAAAATAAATAAAATAATTGTATGCGTTTTTACGTGTATTAAAATATAAATTTTTCTAACGCTTCATCTAACTGTGAAGTATTTTATTTGTAATTTACCATTATTAGGTTTCATATAGAAAATAATAAATTTTTGTTTCGAATGTTCTTATTACAATACAAAACAAATCCAAAATGGTACTTAAACAACCCCATCATACAATATAATAAAAGCTGATCCTCTAATATTATTGCCCAAAAATTGGTTTCTTGGTGTTTGCATAAAAAGTTTAATTGTTTACACAGATCAAGGGTTTTACCCAGTATATTTAGCAAGGATAAAACAGTTGTTACACAGGTTTTCTTGTAATTATACATGTCACTACTTTCATGACATAAGCTAGGCGTTTATAAAAACAGCATCCCCTCGCTTCGCTCGGTTCTATCGGGTCTCGAAGCTGTTCCATATAGGACGAAGCTGCCACTCGCTACGCTCGTGCAGGTGACTCGGCGGTGGTGGATCTCGTAACTATAAGAATATCATAGTTTTTTGTCAATGTAAAGTGGTGTGGTTGGTACCCTTCAATTCAGAATTGAAATCTACAAATTTGTACCTAATTTAGCGTGTTAGCAAACGAGATAGATACAAAACTGTTTCAGTGGCCATAGTTTTTTAAATTAAATTACTCTGAATTTCTATATGAGCACACACCATTTGTCTCTGCGCGCGGCTCTGACGCTACTAGCCGTTCTGTAAAAGTAGGGCTCGCTCACCCAACTATGTTTGTCTACCTTTCGTGGCACATAATTACAGTTTACAAGATTTGTAGTGCATATAGAAACATGATGTTTACAAACAACTCGAAGCTACATTGAAGACAGGTGTTTAATCTACGTCCGCCGCGCCGCGCCATAGCAAGCCGCGCCCACAGACAAATGGACCCATCAGTACTACGGAGTCCCCTATACCAAATTACATGTTTTTATATTCATTTTTGTGGCCGCTATAGTCCTTACATACAGACGACTGACTTAGCCTATATTTCGTATTCTGGGTAAGTAATGTTAAGTATTACAACAACGAAGACTCAGTTTTATTGGTGAAAAGTAACGACCAATAGGTTTTGTTTGGGTCATTAGAGGCTACACTTGAACAAAATTTGATCGACATCGTTTAAGACAAATTTGAGAAAATCGTAATTTTCTGTGTATTTTGTCCTTAAATCCTCAAATTTTGAACTGTCGACAAAATAATAATAAACAGTTCCGAAATATTGCAAAGATATGGGCACATATCAAATAACGTGTTTGGGACTGTAGACCGTGACAGACAAAATTTTTCCAGAAATCAATATTTTCGACTCGGGGATCTCAAAACGGAATATATCTGGAAAAAATTGTCATTAATTATTTTTCTCCTCGCTCTCTATACTACGTATAAGCTAAATGAGTGTCTTAAACTAATAGTTGCAATAAATATACAGGGTGGTCGTTAAATCGTGGGTACTATTGGTATTTCGTTATTTTTCATGGAATTTAAAAAACCCAGTTTGCAAACTTTAAAAAGTTACCGCCATTTTGCTAATATGGCTGATAACTTTAAAAATCTTTACGAAACTATACTTATATTTTTAATGATGTTTTTTTGGATTTTAAGTAGAATTTCAATACTTTTTTATTCTTTGGTATTTTTTGATAATCGCTCTCATTTAGGAGGTAAATGAACTTTGGAGGTAAAAAATTGGAAGTTTAGCCATTTTTGGGAGGCGATTTTCCGTACTATCCATTGTTGCATCAAATTAAAAATTTTAATGAACATAGTCTAGGAAGTGGAAATACCAATGCAGTAACTAAAATTAAAATAGCTAATTATTTGTGAAATAGAATAAAATTAACTCTTCTGTACATTTTTATCTGTTGCACAAATTACTGTAGTTAATTTAATTTTACCCCTGCGTTAGTATTTACATTTCTTTTGACTACGTCTGATTAAATTTCCAAGTTGATTTAACAAAAGGAAGTACGGAAAATCGCCTACCAAAAATTCAACAAACTTTAAATTTTTGAAAGTTAAAGCGCGTTTAATGAATGGATTATCACAAAATATTAGAATAATAAAATAGTCTTGAAGTTAGGTGTAAAATGCAAAAACACCATTACAAATTTTAAAGTTAGGTGACAATGAAAAATGGCGGTCATTTTTAAAAGGGTTTTAATTCCTTGAAAACGTAATGAAGGTCTCACGTATAAATTTATTCATAGTACGAGATATCAGTGGCGAGCTCAATAAAATTACCACCCTTTAAAGTAGTGTCATAAACACTAGTATTAGATCTACATATAATGAACTATAAACTTTAATAGAGTTAAATGTCAATGACTCTATAAATCTGTTTGTTCATATATTTTGCAAAATAGGTAAACAAACCTTTCCAAACAGATTTAGCAATATGCCAGCTGGATTTCCCTTGAACATGCTATGAACCGATATTGGTGAAAGTATAATTTAGTAGACTGTCAAATCTATGACTATTGGTCGGCTTGAGAAACTTTGTTTTATGGTCTAGTCGTTCTATTTCTGGAATGTTTGTTAAAGATTATCAAAAGGATTGTCAAAAATCAAGACTTGGATTGGTAAAACATTATAATAATATGGTAAAAATGTAACCTAACCTTAAAAGTCAAATTTGGATCATTAACAATTTATTACGGTTTTTACTTTTATTTATTACGTTTTAAACATTTTCAAGTTACCTGCAAATTAACAATTCGTAATGGTTATGTAAATAAAATCATTTTGATTGAAACGTACTATTATTTTGTTATTCCGCCATTTTGTTTTTATTGAGCATAAACAAATGATCTCAACAATACTTTCTTTTACATTTCTATGTAACATAACTGTAAAGTGTCAAGTTTGTAGAGTGTTCCATATGTCCACTGTATTAATTCAAAAATAGCGACCTCTTCGTGGGGCACCTAGTTGGGGGGGGGGGAGATAATTTTAATAATATGATTTTATACCACTAATATGAAAAATTTGAGAAATTAATTATGCAATTTTATAGTTTCCGTGATATTTTAGAAAATATATTGAACGACGCTCACAATTTCCCCGTTTTAATGGACCCTTGAAGATAAAAATACTGGCCGAAACACGTCTTTATTCTTTAATTACCAATCTGGCCCTGTTGCCCTCACGACCACATCACCGTCACGAGCTTAGCGAGTGGAGATATCTTCATATATGTAATGCTTCGAGACCCGCCGAAGCCGAGACACTGACAGGAGCGAAGTGAGTGGAAACTTTATAAATATATACTATCTTTGAGGCCAGCTTACACTAGCTAACAAGAAAGTTGTGATAAACAATTACGATGTTCAAAAAACCAGTGTAACAATTTTATAAACAAACTTACCCTATTGAGTAAGAATATGTGATCCGTTAAATAATTCAACATTTTTTACAAGGCCCAAGAAACCAACTTTTTGATATTACATTAAGAGAGTCTGCTTGTATTACTTTGTACAATCGGGTTGGGTTGTCCATCAACATGTTTTATCAGCGTTTAATATTTGTAGTCTTATGAAAAAGAACTCGTTGTTATTCAACGCACATAATTTTTACGAATGCCAGCTAGCATTTTAAAAATATATCATTCGTGCATTTTTACTAGTCAAACTTTCCCGTGTGTGTGTGTGACAAATTCTGTATAATATTTGTACACGATTATTTAATTTTGTACAGACATTATAAATTAAAGTGGAACTATCGTTACTTGTAAAGGTGAATCAAACAAATCGTGCGTAACGTTTTATTATGTTATATTATTTGAAATGGTCTCTACTGTTTAAAAGAGAACAATTCAAACTAGAATCAGAACTGTACTTTACCAGCTATTACCGGTACTTCATTAAAAACAATACTGAGTCACTGAAAAAGTTTTCTGTGATTTCAATTGTAAATGTTATCAACAATAATCAACCAATCATCTTGATTTCAAAGACAAATGATTGTGTGAGAAAACTTGTGCTGTTTTTTCACCGTTTAATTTATTGTCCAAACCTCAGGAACTCACTTTATTATTGGATTTTTGATTATAGATCTCTGACTTTGATGCGTTGTTACAAGCAAACGAAAAATAATGTAAGAAATGTAGTTATATGGTTACATTAGTTGTTTTTCCTGCACAATTACATTAAAACTACATTTTTTAAAGAAATTATATACATTTTTAAAGAATAATATGTTTAAATTACACAGTTTTTTGAGTCTTTAGCTATTGTTTTAAGATTTTACTTGCTCAAGAGTATTGGAGATAAAACATTTTGTTTTTTAGTGAAATTACTGTTGCACATCCTATTGTTGTTACTTGGTTGGCGTTCATAAATGACAAAACAATGTCTCCCTGGAGAATGTTTAGCCTTGTACAATGTCCTGGACAAATGACATTCAAGGCTACATGGTGACGTCTAACTTAATGACGATACAGATGTAATATAAACTGTGGATATAATAAAGTGTGTGTTTTACCCTGTTTCGTGAGCTATCGGTCAAACAATTGGGGCAATCTTGAAAGGTCAAATATATCAAAATTGGTCACGTGATATTGATTACATCTTGATGAAATAATAAGGTTCATGTGGGAATAAACGCGTAAGAGGAAATTACGGTTCTTCAAAAAATAGAATAGAAACTGAATCCGTTGACGGTCATTTTTACATCCTCCATACTGTATACATAAGTCTCTAAGTCATCTCCTCCCCCTCCCCTATTCCAAAATTTTGATTTAAATTAAAAAATGTATATTCTAGGTAAAAACGTTTGATGTAATATTTTGATATATAAAACATAGAGAAAGCTTAAATCAAAATAAATTGATTGTTAAAGTGAAAATGTAGTTTTAAAGGCCCTATCAATAAAATAAAGATACCATTTACAAGAAATCAGCCATCATTTACTGAAATTAATTGAGTAATAAATATGCAAAAGTTGGCAATATTTATTTCTTACACACTTTAATTAGTTAATGTATTTTCTATTTGAACGCACACTTCTAAGAATAACTTTATCACTTTTAATTATTGCAAACAATTCCATACAAGTTCAAAATAAATTAGCAAATCATGTGTTCATTGAACCTCTCTCGCGTCTGACCAGCCATGAATGAAAAAAACCCTTTCCACTGGGACCGATGTTCCTGGGAGCTCCATCATCAGTTGTATGTTTGGAACAGTGATCCATTTTCCTTCATATGATTAATATAATCTGAACCCATTTAATTTCACTTCTGATTGTTATTTCACTCTCTATGTTTTGTTATTCCTTTATGTATTCCTTCATTCATCTTGTTTTTCTGTCCAGAACGATTTTACAAGAACAACGTCGTCGAAACAATTATCTTCATTTATACATTGTTTGTGCATGTTTTTAGATTAGTATTCCATTCAATGAAATTCTCATTAACTTATGAGTAAGTGTGCATCTCCAAAACTATTCTTTCCTAGTTTTAAATAAGAAATACACCGTTCATAGAAACATAAAAAAAAATCCTTTAAAATGTTCAATTTCTCCTATAGTTTCTACTAATCCTAACATCTTCTTTGCTCCAAAAGGAATGAAAAGCTTATCTCTTCCTTCTTCAATGTTTTCAACAAATCTCTGAAGACAAGTTACAACGTCAGTTGCACTAGCTTTACTCTTTCCCATTGACAAAATTATTTCATCGAATAGAGCAAAGCTGCCCTAATTTTATTTACAAGGCAGTTATTCACAAAAACTTTTATTTTTTAAATTTTGACATCTTCAGATTCAGATCGGAACAAAATTATAAACCGACCGGGACTTCGGGACTTGATCCAAAAACCGGCAGTATATTTTATAATTTATTTCACAAAACTGGATGCGCTAAGACAGCATAATTCAGTTCAAAAGGAACATAAAAATAAAGTAATAATTAACACTTAAAATATTAGTAGATACAAAAAATACTCGCTAGTTCGTCTCGAAGACGCAACTATACGAAAATCACATTTCCTTAGAGGGTCAGGATTCGGATTTTGACGAATTCGACGATAACTTCGTTATTATTTTTGTCGTCGTAGAAACGAGAAGTTGTTATCATTATATATGTAAAATATAAATTTGAAAATATTTATCTAGTTTAGGTTCTTATTAATTTAATATTATACGAGATATTAAAAAAAATGTTTAATATGGCCGCCATTTTGACATCTTCCATTTTTTTCTTCTTAATTTCAATACGACCTGTATGAGCATACAATAATCCTCTACACCGAATTTCATTTTTCTATCTTAATTTTTGTGGACGCTAACCTGCTTACGTGCGGACGGACGGGATGTCGAAATTTTTTTTCTTTCGGTTTTTGAAGACATGAAACGTAGATCAGTCAAAAATGGAGATCAAAATCTTTTGCGATTACCAAACATTTACCTTGTGCTTCTTATACACATAAAAAGAAATCTTCTGGTTTGAACACATTTTCAGGTCATCAATCGATGCCATAAGTAAATATTTATAGCTACCACTATACAGTAGTTTAGGATAATGCATTTTATTTTAAACTTGTGACTTAAAAGTTAATACATTTTTGAGTTATTGTTTATTTTAATTTTTCACGAGATGATAATGTACCAATTGTAGGGTGTTTACTTTGAATACGAAATTTGATTTTGGAGAATTCTGAGACAAACTTTTCCTACAAAACCCAAGAAAAGTTTAGTCACGGCTTCCTTGTTTGGTCTCAACTTATCATTATAACGTAACTGATACTTATATTGCCCTGATTGTTGTCTCATTCTGATTATTTTGTTGTTAAGATTTACGTAAGAAGAGAAACTTTAAACACCTCATCAAGTGAAACCGATTATTATGAAATGATAAACTATTAAATAAAAAAAACATTACCGAATTTCCTTTGTAAAAAACGTTATTGCAGCCAACCGATTGTAGTTTGAGAAGACAATATAAGTGTTTAAAGTGTTTTAAAGAGTGTTATAAATTCATTGCATTTGCATAAATGATATTTAGTATTGTTTTATATTTAGTATGTTGAATGAAACGTAGTATATATAGTAAAACACTTTCAAAGAGAACTTTAGAACAAGTTAATTCCCAAAGTCCTGTGAATAAAAAATGGTTGTATTTAACATATATAATTTAACACGTAAGATATTTTGTGTTTCATTTATTTTTGAATCACAGCAAAAATTACATTTTCTATTAGACAAAATCGCAATTTTCTGTATCAGACATAAGAGATTTTTTTTTGTGTTACAGGTGGCACTACTGATTGCCCAGCTTTTCAGCCAAACAGTATTCGCTGATTCAGTGCCTTCTGGCAACAAGCGTTCTGCAGATGATTCTGTTAATGTAAATTGATTCAAATACATAACTAATTATTAGCAATAATTTATATATTAATTAAATATAAGTATAATGTGTTTTTGGAACGGTAGTTTAGAACTAATTTTGATATTAATAAAGATTTTGTGACCTTGTAATCTAGAAAACTACTCAACCGATTAGAAATTCTATCGCCATTGTTCTTCACAATGTAAAATATGTTATTATGTTATCAACAAATGGTGCAAAAACATTTTGTCTACAGTTGTGACAAAGTGGCATTTTGTTCATTTAAATTAGTTTGCAAAACAGCTGATTTCTCAACAGTTTCACTTTGCCCACTACTTTGCTCACTCCGGATGGCAACCGAACAAAACGAAATTTAGGTTAAGTTTATTTGAATTGATTTATAATATACAGGAAACGTCCCGTATGTAGGTTGATTAATTATTACATGTAAAACAACATAAATAAACAACAAAACAACGTTTTAAAGTTGAAAAGGGAAGTAAATATTCATGAAGATGATTGACAGTGTATGTACAAGGAGAGTATTTTTCATTTGCCGAGTTTTGAAGTTGGCAATCCCGTTTCCTCAACAATACACCTAAGTTATTTGTAATATTCATAAATAACCTCAGTTTTGACGTGAGAACTTCTACTCAGTGTTGATAGTTTTAAAATATGGACAATTGTAGACAAAGTATAATGTGCAATTCGTGAGCAAAGTGTCTTTTTTAAACTCGATAAAATTGACGCACTCGGCAAGCCTCGCGCGTCAACATTTTCTTTCGTTTAAAAAAGTGCCACTTTGCTCACTAGTTGCACAAATAACTATTTTCACTCACTCATTTCACATTCTGTATTATTTTGTTTTTTTCAAGTTTATTTGTAATTTTTCTTTTTAATTATGTGTTTGTTTTTATTTATTTTTCTAAATTTTCTGTTATCTTCTGATAATTTTAGGTTGAAATTTTTATTGTTTGTAATTTTAAAGATTTATTTATTCTGAAAGGGTCAACTTGATGATCCTTACTTTGCCTCAAAATAAAAATGAATTTTATGCTTTTCTTATGGCAGCTAACCCCAAATGTTTGATCAAGGACCCGAACAAAAGGTGTGAACACCATCTCTCCAAAAATTCCGGTTCATGAATTATCTAGAATTAAAAAAATCGGTTATTGAAAACGTAATGGGCTGCCAAATGGTACGTAATGGGTTTGTTGAAATTTGATTGTATTAATGATACAAACACATTTGTTTAATTGCTAGTAAAATAATAATTTGTTAAAAAAAAGTGAATTGTGAAGCTCGATTTTAATCAAGTACAATTTACAATGAGGACGAAGTTTATGCACAATTTAAAAAGATATATATTTGTAAAGAATGGGTCCATCGTTCATTTTCATTTTTAAACTGACAACTACCGAACTGAATTTTTAGGTGGATTGTATTTGCTTCGAGGATGGGTGAATGGGAAAGTTTAAAATAAGAATTTGTTTCTAATGATTCCTATTTAATATATAATTTAGATACACGTAGCGAGAAAATAAATCTAAAATTTACATGGTTTGAGATATCAACTTCCATCATACCAGTTATAATATGTTTTGTGACTTTTTATGGTGGCTTTAAAGGGACCACTTTATATTTTTTAATAGCAACCTCTATTTTGTGACATATCTTTTGAAAAGGTCTATTAAAAATAAAAATAATGATACCTAGAAAAAAATCTCCCTAACCAACATTACACTGTAATAACAAAACTTGTGGATTTTTTGAAATTAGGGAAGTGTGATATTTTGCCTGTTTTAATGTAACTAGCGCTTTATTTGTTATTCTTGAGTGGTTTGACGATGTGCTAGCCACGTGTAAAAGTTTGAAACAGTTTTCGAAACCAATTCACTAGGATGAAACATACAATGTAGTTTGTAAAATACTATATTCTAGATTTTAGAAGTTTTTGTTTGTTACACAGTTTTTCTAGGGATCCCCCAAAAAGTAGTCAAGTCGATTAAGGTCAGAAGACCTTACTCGCCAATTTATCGCACCTTTTATTCCTACTTATCTTCTTTGAAAAATATTACCCAGATAGTGTCTTAGTTTGATGGTCAGAGTAACCAAGTGTTTGCTGTCTCCTGTCCAAACATATTTTGGAATGAAGACATGATCTGGTTGACAAACATTATCAAATATTTATATAGGTTAGTGATTTCTATGTAAACATTTAAGATAATTTTGCCTGTAATTTTGGTCAAAGATGTTTAGAAACTCTTACGGGCGTCATTATTTTTTTCTTCTAAGTAGATATTTCCAATGACCTTCACAAGATAGGGGTTGGTATTAAAGTAAATAAAGTTACCCCCTTACCCCATTTAAAAAGGAGAGAAACATTTGTAACTTTAAAAAAAATCACAAAACATAATATGATGTAAGTCTCCAAATGATATCTTAAGCCGTTAAATTTTAGTAAAGTGTATTAGGACTTATTTTATAGTCTTTATAATTTGTAGCATTATTAAAGTTTTATATTATAATTGTGTTGTAACAAATGTTTCAAACTGTGGTAATTTGTTTTGCAGTTGTGGAACTAGTTTTTGTTTATAAAACAGAGGAATTATACCTCAGCAATTATTAGTTAAAGTGAGGTAAAACTGCTGATAATTTTGATAGACAAATAGTCAAAAATATTTGATCTATTAAAATGTACAGAAATCATTTGTTAACACACAATTAGAACATTCTACATAATTGTGTCTAAAAACTCTTCACCAACAGTAATTCTCATAACAGAATCTCTTGTTTTAGAAGGACAGAACAGATGATTTACAAAGTAGTGACACGCAGATTGCATCAATAATACTGCAAAATGGAGGGGCACAAGTCATCCTACCACAGGTAAGAGTCACGTTATTATATACTTCAGTTTCAGCTGGTTCAAAAAACATAATTATTCAAATTATATTTAATTTTACACTTTATTCTGGGTAATGATGACTGGAAACAGTTATATCAGAGTAATGGAGTGCATGATTTCTAATACAGTGAAATCTCTGAAGTCTAACATTCAGATATGAGAGTGACTTTTAGAAGAGTAAAGTTTTAATTTAGTGGGGTTAATCAAAACGATTAAATAACCTAAAGTATTTTGAGAGTCAAAACCAAGTTCTATTTTTAAAGTTAATGGAAATGAAATATTGTTCATCATTTGTGTTTTAAAAAACAGTAATATGCAACGTTTTGAGAGTGTGAATCAACTCTTGCTTTCAAGTGAAATCTATATAACACGACAAAAATTAAAAGAACAACATTCCCTAGAATTATGTAGGAAACAAATTCTAAAATAAAAATAGTAACTTAAAACTAACTGAGCGATCAATATATATACAGTCTTAGAAAAGTATGGGAAAGGTTTGCTATTCAAGAAATGCTTTAGATAGAAAACTCACGTTTTAAAAAAGTTTAGGAGGATAT
This sequence comes from Aphrophora alni, assembly GCA_963513935.1. Lineage (NCBI taxonomy): Eukaryota > Metazoa > Arthropoda > Insecta > Hemiptera > Aphrophoridae > Aphrophora > Aphrophora alni. The sequence goes on from OY740766.1 coordinate 152,783,705, forward strand.
ACAGGATGTTCAATAAATTAAGAAAACATGATTTTTCTCAACATTTTAAAATGTAATGCTATTATTATTATTATTTTTTATAATAATCTAATAGGTCAATTTAAGATAATTGTAGGAATTTTAAATTTATCATTAATAAAACTGAGATATGGCGTTTTAAAATTTGCAATTTTGTAAAAATAATTTACACGTTATTTGCAGGTCTGAGTGAATAATGATTTATTATCAGGTTACTGTGATATAAAGTAAGCCAAGATGTAATATTGTGAATTTTTAAATGCCGTAACTCGGTAATCCTTTCAATAATCCCTTTTAAGTATCTTAATAGACCTATTAGAATATATAAAAATATTAGCACTACATTTGAAACAAACCAGGAGAAAAATCATGTTGGTTGGAACACTCGATACTCTAATAGCGTCAGCGTCAGAAGATAACAAGATTTGGTCAAGAGAGACTAAATGGGAAAGATTGGATCTAAATTAAGACTACATGAAAAACTGGTATAGATCTAGCCAACTAAGACTATATACAAACGCGATGAGAAACAAAATCACAAGACTACAAAACACCATTCTAACATACCTATTGTGTTTGGGAAAAACACAAAGTGAATTAACCAGAGGGGTTTTATCGGATTGGGCAACCTTTTCTTCCCTCTTTCAAAAGTTCAGTAAGTGACTTTGTGGTCACGCCTTGCAGTGAATCAAGTGAATAATATTCAGCCTTAATTAAAATAGACAAATTTTTAATTAAGTTATATTAATTGAAACCTAATTTTTATACTGACCTGACTGACGGGATTATTGATTAGGTTTATATATAAGGCTTCATTTATTTTTCATTTTTAAGGCAAATAACTGAATAATTTATAACAGTAATAAAATTCCAGTTTAAGGTCCGAGAGGTGTTTCATCGTTAAAAAAAAAAAAAAAAAAAAAAAAAATAACACGTTTATTTTACTTAAAAAAAGATTCGTTTACGAAAAATTTTGAAAATACAATAATTTTTATACAGAATTACAAGTTATTTGAATTAAAATAAAAAATAATTTTTATATTTCGAGTTGCCTTAATGCAATGAAAACATATTTTATAAAACTTAATAACTTTGACACAAATGATGTTTTACAATTTCAGACAGTTTCATTGTGTTTTCTGTCTGTAAAACATATTTTTCTCAACTTACAAATAACTTTCAGAATTCTATCATCTTGTAATCACTGTATATAATGTATAGTTAGTTCATACGGATTATTAACAAAAAATATAAATGAAAAATAACAGATTAAAGATTAAAATCAAACACCCAATACCACAATTCAATAAAACAAGATTTATTTTCGTATGCACATTTCAGTAACATAGTTACCATCCTCAGAGGTTGAGTATTAAACAAACACTAATTCTATAAATATTATAAATAATACAAGTGAGGTTTTTTCCCCACTCCTTCCTGTGGTTAGTTCAATCAATAGCATTGAGCCAAGTCATTAACCTCCTTAATGACCTAGTACCTCCAACTAGGTGGAATGGGGGTGAGTCCCTTTACAATGTTTCAACTACATGGATAATATTTTCTAACAAAAATAAATAAATAAAAGAATAAAAGCTTAATAAAAAGTTAAAAGTTTGAATGTTTTATTAAGAATAAGTAATGCCACACCATTCCTTTTGTTTCAGTCATACGGCAAAGCACCGGAACAATCTAACTCTCGATTTTCAGATGAAGGCGGTTACACGACTCAGACATTCGTAATCAATGGAAACCATTTCAGTCCAGTCTCAGCTATCGACGACGAGTTCCACCATACGATTCCACCGCCACTTCATGCCGCCACGTACGGACCTCCAAGACCGGTATTATTTAACAGTTTTCGAAACAAGCAACCATTTTACAACCATCGATTCGGTCCAGCAAGAGCGAACGTCCCGCATAAGTTTGGATTCCAACCTAAAGAAATTTTCAAGCCTGCCAATCAAGGTTTAACCGAACCTGCTGCTAAGTACAATCATCATGTTAACCATGAACCTCATTTAAAAACAGGACCACAAGTATTTCATACTCCTGAAACATACACTCCTGATTCATACACTCCTGAAACTGGATATTCTCCTCATTACACTTATGGGTTACCTGAGAAAGAATCTCAAAGAGAACATGAAATACCATCTGTTCGTGTTAATGTGGACCATTCTAAAAATCCACGTGAACCGTTCCCCGGTAACAGGTTCTATCAGGATTCATTTTTCGATATCAAGCCTAAAAACTCAGCCGATTTAGTTAAACATAATGATAAAGAAGATGAGAGCAGTGAACACGATGATGAGAACACATCAAAACAGGACTATGATGTTGGAACATATGGAAAATACGCTCCTAGACTTGAAAACTACATACCTCCCAGTTATAACATTGTCAAACAATATTTACCTCTAGCAAAGGGTATTACAAAGTCGTACTTCCCTAATGCTTTTATACGTGTTCCTTACGTTCAAAAATTCGATGACTCGTACTTGCAACCCAACCCACCAAACCCTCGTTTACAACCGTATTACAAAAGACCGTTACCTATACATCAAACTCAAATTCCTCAGAAGACTCACTATGATGGTCCGACCAACGGTTTTGGATATTCCGATAATATAGGATTCTCTGATGAAGATGAATATTTTGGACACTATCCAGAAGAAAAGTCTGCCAGTGTTAAAGATCGTTTCACCACATCCAGTTCCGATTGGACGCCAATAAACGCTCCTGATGGCGCCGTTCCGGCTAAATCCTATGATATTCCTGCTCCTGATTTATCAAAAGGACATCCTGATAAGGTTTTCCGAAGAGGAACAGAAGATCACAGTATTGTTGTGGGAAAAAACAAACAGCCAGGGAAAAATAATCAAAAAATTCAAGGAAATTCAGAAGGTGTTGTATCAGCTGTAGTCAGAGTTAAGCAATGATTATAGTAAATAAAATTTAATAAACATGTTCCTGCTTATGTATAGTTTTATATTTTTATAACAATATGTACGGATTTATGATTAGGCTTGTTTTATAAACATTGAATTTATAGACTGAAAATATAAGATTGTACAGATCCAGTAATTGTAAAACAGTTTAATTAAACTTTTACTTTATTGTCTAGAACTATTTATTTACAAAACACGATAAATTTGATCAAATTCATTTGTTATTCTGCACAAATACCTATTTATTTCATTCATCTAAGACCTTAAAACCATTCTTTATATTGTTTTAATCTAAAAGAAAATACTTAAAATGTTTCTTTTTTTGACATTTTTGTAATCAGTTTTATTGGTAAGAAAACTATGATTTATTATTTTTTTAAATTATTATCAATCATTGAAGAAATCTATCTATAGTTCTTACCACTTGTAATATTATGTATGTTATGTGTGAAATAAAACTATCTCTAGCTTTATTTTAAATTTGTATTTCCAATATGAACAATTTACTTTTTGCTGGATGTAAAATAAAATTAATTACTCGCAATTTCTTTGTGAATTTAAAGTTATTACTGCCTGCACTTGATCTTGTTATTATTACATAAACAAATATAAAAATGTAATAATAAAATATATTTTTAAAATGTTTGGACTTTTTTGACCATTTATTGTTAAGATTACAAGACAGCTAGTAAATAATTGTACAATTTTTCTCATGATAGGAAACAAATTAAAGTTGATGGGTGATGTACTTTGTTAGTATTATTCTTTATTAGTCTTTTGAAAAATAATATTTGTATAGACAAGTTAGTAGCAAGATTATATAGATATACTACATATATACATAATACATATAAGACTTTTCAAGTCTGTATGGCTTCTGTTGATGGTAATTTCTTTTCCTGGTGTTATTCCCATGCACTTGTCTTTCAACAGTAGGTATAAATTTGTAGTATATAATTATTTTAAAGATATACATATGTACTTGGAAAAGTCAGTATTGAAAGCTCTTTAAAAGCATGTTTACAACTTTCCATAGTTATTAGGCCAGCCACACGTCTCACCGCTCTTTTTTTGTAACGTGAACACTCATTTTACATTTTGACCTGTCGAGTTTCCCTATACACAAATTCCATAATTTAAGTAAGAAAAAACTACCGTACCATACTAAGTCTTGTTGTTGACACCATATGTTATATAGTGATCTCTCCCCCCCCCCCACAAAACCAGACTGAGTATTTAATGTAAACTGTTTATAGTGACTGTGACTGAAAAGTACTTATTTTTATCTCATATCATATGATTAATAGTTTTAGTTAATTGTGTATTTTAATGTATGTATTTTGTTTGAGAAATTGTTTAGTGAGGCCACCATTGTATTAAATACTCGGTGACGTTAGGCTGTTATTCGATATTTATTTAGATACTTTCGATGTGTTATTTGTTGATTTACCAGTACATGATTAATTGGATTATTGCTAACAATATGTTTCTTGTCTTGTGAGGGTTTACATTTACCAAGAATTTTTTAGCCTGAAATTAAGTTTATTTATGAGGTTAAAATTTTATTTGCCTAAATGTTATAAAGATTAGTAGTTCAGGGTTACAGATTAACCAAGGTTATTCATTTGCCCAATAAGATACAACAGACTGGGCCAAGTATAGATCGCTCTTCCTACTTCATAACTAAGAATTTGCAACCTAACCTAACCTAACATAGATATTATCTAAAGTTAGTTCTTTATTTCAACTCTATCTAACAGTTATACTAATGAGTTGTGGGGTAAATAGCACCCCGCAACCCCCCCCAGTGCGAGGGAGACTGCACGGCAGGTCAAGGGGCGCCACGATCCGGACACATAAAAAAATATATAAAGGGATTCAAAAATAAATTTTACAATGAACAACATTTAATTAAGATATATTAATAAAATTGTTCCATAACTAACCATATAACTACGGATCTTAAGTCTGAAAACGTAATCATTATGGTTGCGCAATCTGTTTACTAGCAGTTAACAATAATGTCGCCCTGTAGAAACTTATCAAGACTTATTTGAGGAATAACCTTCGATGTCTAACCCCAGACTGAGTTCTCTGGTAGTTTTGAGAATTGAACGTGAACGGGCTCGTGCGATCGACTTTAACACGTTAGCCGACAAGTATTTTCACACGAAGAAAAGAAGAGGTTTTAAATAAGTGGTTGAAACAACTTACAAGATTTTTGTAAACAATAAACCTTGATGTTTAAAGTTTCAGTCTTTCTTTCCTTTTTATAAATGATAAATTAGTTTAAACATTAGTTAGTATGCATGTTTTTTTTAGTGTGATACTTCCATAGCATTGGCATATATACAATGCTACCAACAGATAGTTTGGTTATGTAAAGAATGTCCTATACTTAAATTAATTTACTTTTTTTTTCAATTTAGAGTAAAAAAAAGTCTAATTACTACCAAGTATTAGTTACATATAAGACCGTGGGGTGGGATTGCTTACGGTTGAAGAGGGCAGGCACATCTAGAGCCGACGCCGACAAGTTGCAACTTTGTTATTTGGGGGGGGGGGGACCACTCTTGTATCTGTGTGAGGGTGCCAATCAATGTAGTTACACCACTGCTAATGAGGTGCTACCAACTTGTCTCAAAGGAGTACAAGTCCTATACAAAGGTCTTCTCTATTCCACGAAAGACAGTTCATTGTTGAAAGAACCGTCTTCTTTCTGAGTTAGTGATTTGAGCAGGAAGTTGGGAGTTACATTTTCCTCCAGAAAACCACTTACGACCTGTTGTCATTCAAGATAACTCAACAAAGTCTTGTATGCATCAAATTTATAGTCTTTCTAACAGAAAGGACAAGTGGACTATCTAGAATCAATTCAATGTTTGAGAATTGTAAGGATTGAGGTGGTTTTTAGAGAAGTAACAGTATCCAACTTGGATGGTAAACTTAGTCTTCTTTCGCTTGATTAATGAAGAAAAAACAACTGATATTCTTATTCTGAGCTACTGGAATTGATGAATTTCTGAATTCCTTTAAATATCAGAAGTTATTACGTAGCAACTGACTACGAATTGTTTGGCACCATCCCCTGCTAACTGAGTATTGGAAACAGCATTCCTCAGGACTTGGAATAAGTTATCCCTTATTATATATAAGCAAGACAGAAATTTAAATTAGTTATGACTGTGTTACAATTATGCTTGTAGTAATTATCTGTTATTATGTTATTGTTATCATGTTATTAAATTTATTTCTGGTTTTATATATTGTTATGTTGTAACATTGTCCCGTATTGTTTATGCATTTGCTATCCACAGTTAACGCCTTTAAAAAAAACTGCCTGCAGTGAGGGTTAAAACATTGTAGGGTTAAATATTGTCGTTAAACCCAATTACTCCAAAATATTTAGTTTGTAGCTGCTGATATTACCATTAATCTATTTGTATTTCCATATGTGTAGTGCTTCCAACATTATATGTAGGCTATTTCAACTAACAGGCTTCTGTCATCTGATGCAAAAGTTAAATTAGAACCAAAATTTAACATTGTAGGTTTACTACAATAATTTATTATCAATTCTTTGGTTATTAACACAGAATGGTTTAAATGGGCCGAATTAAACTGTAGTTTTGTTTGAGTTTTTGATTTCGTTGAGGACAGCTGTCATGTTAACATGCTTAGTCGGGACCTATAGTTTTGGAATGAACACAATCAACCACATTTTCAGTTTGGTGAAGAAATAAACAGATCAATTCTCATTGGTTGTTTTAGCTAATACCACACATAAAACAACTTAGCCAACTTGTTTATAATAATTAAATGGTAAATTTCGGTCATACATGAAAATTTTCCTCTGGTGACATAATGAAAATTATGACATTTCATTTTGCCCTAACTCTCTTTTTGTCCCTTTATCTCCAACAGAGATACATAATAATAAATGGCGCAAAAACATTCTCACTCTCCCATCTCCAAAACTAAATAAAAACGAAGCAAATCCAATCATCAATTTGGTAGATCTCAATCAATAAGTGTAAACTATTCAATAAACTATGAATGCTGTCTTTGAGAACATATTTAATGAAGGGGCTAAACTTGGTTAACTGGTGTCATGAATAATTATGTCCTCAGTGTAAATTGTAATTAATTAAAATGAAGCTTTTAATGATAGATGACAAGGTTCAATTTTGTTTTTTATCAACTATTCCTGAAGAGTAATATTTATTTGCTTGTAATTTTTCACGCTAGTTTGGGTCATTAACCTTCGCATTTCACAAAATCAGTAGAGTAAGTGACACTGTTTGCTTTTAATTTTATATTAATCATTATTTCTTATCCTTTTTACACATATTTATCGATTCATTAATATTTTACTTAAATAAAATAATGAAACAAAATTTATAAGAACCAGGATTAACATTGATTTCAATTAACAATTCATGCCAAACATTGGAGTTACATTGGATGAATAACTCACACTCTAGTATGGAAGTTACACTAATTCTTTAAAAATCAATGTACTTAATAAATACACAAATACAATGTACTGAATTATAAAATAATTGAAGATACAGGCTTACCTTGGAGAGTGGTCCTTAGTATTACCTAGTAGTACATAAATAGAAAACACATAATAAAACACTAAAGTTCTGTAACAAAAGTCAATTGAAGTTTAGCCTAAAAGTATAAACAAAGTAAGGGTTTCATAAATAAAAACAAATAGTCTAGAATCAATTGACTTCATTTTAATTTTGTCAAAATATAAAATATAATGATTTAAAATCATAATCACAAAATAAAATTACACATTATATCACACATTTAATTTATCACAAGGAACTCTCAATGCAAAACCTTTACTATTCGTAATACAAAGTTACATAACCTACTTGTAATACTGAATGCAACAAAGTACTACAAAAAATGCAGTTTATTTGCTCATGTACACAATAATTTAGACACTCACAATAAATATTCTACGCATACAAGGAAGCATTGTTTTATCAATTGAATCTGTACCCTATAAAAAATTAAAATCAATTAAACTAATTTGAATAATTAGTTAAAGTAAAAACTCATCAATGATCTGTAAAATGTATTTCTGAAGTAATAACTTAACCTAATGAAGACTTCAATAAATTATTTTGATTTCCGGATTCAGAGGAAAATATTTGATTTGTCATTAAGCCAAGTAATACTATATAGATTGCGTTTAAAAATAAATTTACATTATTTTGCTTAATTCAAAGTGGTTTACTTATACTGCAGTATTTTTCTTTTAAAACAGTTGAAATGTATTTGGTAAAACTCTAGTGCTAGAAGGAGAATACTGAAAGCAGATAATCGAACACAAAATGGAAATGGCACAAAGCAAAGAATTTAAAGAATTAATTATTTTATAATTAAAACTACAAGAGACAAACTTAAAATTAATATTTTGAGATATTTCCTACTTAAATTTCTTAATATTAAAGTCCAGTGCATTATTTGCTTACTAAATTAGTTTTATATTTATCAACTCATTGGTTTATGAGAATTGTTATTTTAATTAAAAAATTTAATAAATATTAGTTATTGATTAATTGAAAGGCAGAAGAAAAAGTCTTAAAACAACAACAAATTAAATTTTGTTTAAAGTTGTTTATATGTTAATTAAGTTGGCACCACTAAATACCGAGGAATATATATATATATATATATCAAGTGATGAATTTGAATTGTCTGATGATATAGACCGATAAAAAATGTAAAATAATTAGTTGATGGGAGAATAAAAAACCATCAAGATGAACGTCAAGCTGTGATTGTAGAATATTCTGATCAAAGCCACCAAAAAAGATAGTAAGTAGTTTTATTGGATGGAGAAATCTCAGTTTTGAGTTTACAACAAAAGATTTGTCTCATTTTTATAAAAGTTATGTTTATGTAATAAAAAGTAGGTGTAAAAGGCATAGTGATAAATGTTGAAGAATGTTTGACAATAATTGTTAAAGTTGGTTGCAATAGATAACTAATTTAACTAAAGTTCTTAAAGGTGTGTTTCAAAGACAGTGGTTTCTTAAAGATTTGACGAAGATTATTTTATGAAAAAACATATAAACTTACGTTTAAAACATTAACTGGGGGATAGCTTTAGGCTAGAACTACACCTTAGTTTATCATTGTAATAGATGATTATACTGGACTTTACAAACCAAAGCCTGAGAATGAAGAGCTAATATTTTACTGCCCTCCATTTATCATTTTTAAAAAAAATAAACCATAACAATAAAGCCAGGAACTATGAAAATTGGTAACATTTGAAAATGGTAAACTTAAAATTTTAACTTAATTTATACGCTTAACTGTAAGTCTGATAATGTCAAAACACACAGCCTTATGGTTAGTATAATTTTGTTTATAATAATAATTAAAACAGAAAAAAAAGAAGCAGTAGGAAATCAACTCTTGTTGTCAGTCTAAACACATTCTCAAATAACTTACAATATTTACAAACAATAAATATCTTACTCACTAAAAACTAGTTTTATCTATCACGTGTATAAATTCTTGAATTTAGCGAGTTAATAATTTATGCTATTTGTGCTGGAGATGATTCTGCTTTAGCTCGTCTTGACGATCTGTTGATTATATTTGAACGGTATTGTTCCCCTCTGGTTGATGCACGAATTGATGTCCTGGAAGAAGTAGCTAGGGTCGATCTTTGGAATGGACTGACTTTTTCTGGCGTTCTAAAAACAGTTAAATAAAAATATTGTAATAAGTATTTAAGGTACTTACGTATTAACGCCACCGCAGCAGCAACTTTGCGCATATATGCACCAATATTTGCTTACTTTGCGATATAATTATATATCATGAAAGGTTTGGCCAGTAGCTATATATATATATACATAAACACCTGGCCAAACCTTATATATATATATATGCTCAAAGTTGCTGCGGTGGCGTTAATACGTAAGTACCGTATTTAATTATCTTGAGACAATGTTAGGTATTTAATTTAATTGAACATGTTAATTCATGTTTATTTTGTCAGATTTTCTAAGTTACTCATTTATTAGTGAGAACAGAAAAGGATGTAACAATTTGAAGGTACCATAGCTGGATATTCACCTTTCTTCATATAGTCTCCAATTATATCCTTTTCTTTCATTTTTATCAGGTTTTCTTAACCTAATCTTGTTTTGTTTCGACCCTGAAGCTATTACAATATTCGAGGGCTAGGGGATCTATTTTCTTATACCTCATTTTCTCAATTTGGGTTGAGGAGCATTTTACCCACTTTTTTTGTTAAGGCTGTTGATGATCGTAAAAGTTATTCAACTTCAAAAAAAGACACATTGGCAAAAAAATAGCTTCAATTATTGGTGGTTAGTGGCAGCTGGGTTGTCATAGTAGAAACCAATCACAGGCTCAGTATTGCGTCTTATAATATTACATTTAGAAAATGATTTGATTTTTATATTAGGAAACAAAAGCTCTACTATTTGCTAATGATACCATTCTAACTATTAAAAAAATTCTAGATTTAGAGAAATCTATATCAGGATTAATAACTACAGAAAATGATCTGAAATTAAATACAAGTAAAGCTCAATTAAATAATTTTCGTTCCAAATGTTTCAAAAATAAAATTTTCTTATTCTTTTTAGAAGCTGGTGTAAGTATAGCGTCTTCAAAGTTTTTGGAGTGGTAATTGATGTAAACAGAAACTGGAAAGAACTTATTCATTCTATTTATGTTAAACTTAATTCAGTTTGTTTTTAATTTTATGCTATTTAACATATAAGGGAATAATGTGTGTATCTAAAACACACCTCAGATATGTGGTATCTATCTGGGGTAATTCTGTAGTCTTCAAAATTAGGAAACATTTGCAGAGTTACCTGGCTCAAAGGGTGTTTTAATCGGTTAAAGTGTACTTGTGTAAAAATCCTGTATGTAAAGTGACTATTTATATAAAAATGTATTTAATTTAATTTGAGAATCCAAATATACACTGCAGCCTTCCTGCATATGAATACTTAATTCAATCAATAAATACATTACAAATACAATAAAATGAGAGGGCAGTGTTTATTATTAGATAGTTGAAAATTAATTTGGAGGAATGAAGCTCTTATGTTGGAGTCAGTCAAAAAAAAAGTTAGATTCTCATTCAACCATCTCATATAAATGTTAACCGAATTCATTATTATCAAATTTGAAAAATATACCTCAAGATATTCCAGTAGAAAAGAAATGTGAGTGCCAAACAGTTGTTCAGGGTCTCAATAACCATAGAAGTACTGAGTTTTAATATAATAGGAAAGAGAAGCATTATTCTTTTAGTATGAATTTATTGTAGGAAAAATAAAGTTATTAAAAGGTTCCCTCCTTTATCAAAATATCTCCTCGGGGGCTCATAATGAGTATGGGTCGATCAATTTTGAAGTACCTTTCACCTTTCTTTATCTGGTCTGTCTTTGGTTTATAAGGTCTCTCTTAACCAACCCTGAAGGTTTTCTTCCAACCCCGAGGATTGACGGTTTCTTTTCTTATAACTTATCTTCCAAATAAAAAGTAGTATAAAGAAGGTTAATTTGACTTACAGATATCAGATCTTTAATATCTGCTGGTGAAGTTCCAGTTTTTATGTTATGGTGTTTGGTTTTTGATTTGATGCTTTAGTTTTATGTTATGGAGCACATATGCTCTTTTTTTGTGAAAGTGAAATTGGACCTTTATCCTTTTTTCCCGTCACAAGTGTTGCACTTGTTATCAAAAAGTAGTATCATACTTAGTATCCAAATCACAACTCTTCCAGTACGCAACAGTTTACTCGCAAAAACAACGATTAACATTAGCTTTTTGTTTGCCTTTGATATAAATTCATTTGTAATAAAATGAGTGTAACATTTATTTTGGTAATTTTATCATGCTTGTTTATACTCATACTTTTTTTTAAAACTATGTTCATCATTCAAATAAAACAAATATGATAGTTTTCATATTAATTAATTAATATCATATTACTTAATTAATCTAACTTTCTTTTACAGTTCAAGTCAAAACCTATTTAATGCAAACACACACACATTCTTTCCTTCTTTGACACATTATACAAATTGGACAATAGATTGGATAATATATCAAGTGTCCTGTCCCTCTTCCAGTGTAATGTATAAAACATGGTACATGGTACATAAACATTGATGAAAACATCATTAGACTGAAGTCTATTGATTGGAATCATATTTCATCACTAACAATAAATAATAATTTTTTCTTAGAAGTCAATTCTGTGTTGTTAAGACATTAATAACTATAAACAGTTGGTGGCTAAACCATTTATTGCCCTTATCAATATTTCATCTGTTCTAATATTGATTTTTTAATCTAGATTTTACCATTTTTGTAAGATGACAATGCTTAATATTTATGTAAATGTTTAATGGTAATAAATAATTTTCTAACAGATTAAATGTGATACTGAAATCATCACATTAGTTTTTTAGTAACAGAAATAAAATTTGCATTTTTTACAATAAGTTTATATTGGAAGAATCATGTCTGTTAAAAAAAATTGATTATTATTTTTAGTCAAATAGTCTAAAACACTTAATAGATCTTACCTGGTAGCACAAGGCATATCAAAAAACTTCTGGTCTTTACCAAAGTCTTCACCATCTTGCATTGTCTGAGGAAGTTCTTGATCCATTGTTTCAGGCAAGAAAAGTGACAAAACTCCACCAATGATGCCCATCACACCCAGTACTAGGAGGGGTAGCATAGTATTGATTGTTGCCTGAAAAGATAAAATAAAATAAAAACTATTGAGAAAGAATAATGATACTTTATGTTAGTTATTTATGAAGTAGATTTATGCATCATATCAACAGTTATTAGGTTTTCATCACAAGAAAAATGTATTGTGTGTAAAAATAATCTTTTAAAGCTAAATATCGGGACTGAGTCATTATTCATTGATTAAAATATATGAGTACTTCCACATATATAGAAGAAAGTTTGGCTACTTCCTATTCAGCATACATAATGGTAGTAAGATAATATATAATATTTAACAACTTTCTTTGGGAGCGAAAACTTTACATTCACACAAACAGGAGAGAATCTTCTTGACGACTCTGAGTGTTTAATTTTTAAGAAGAATCTTGAGGTGCAAGGTATGTGGATCTGCAAACTATAGCCTCTCCCTTGCAAGTGTCAACCTCACCTTCACTAAAAGTAATTTGTTACTCATTACTGGTTGTCAGGGATATGTCTGGAAACTCCAGATATCAAATTAACTTATCAAAATCCATAAAATAAATAATACTTTCAAAATTAAACATAAATAGATGGGTTCATGCAAAACATCAGCAAAGATGTTTTGCTGTACATCATGTACTATGGAAGCCTTAAGGGCCACAACCATAGTAAATATCACACTTAAGTATATGCACTCAGGTAATCCTGAGAAGACTATAATAACCCAAAGTAGGGACAATTCAGACTGATTATGTGACTTAATACGAGATACTGTGGTCTGAGGATAGTAGCCTATCATGGCATAACTTTGTCTAGACTGTAGGGGAAGAATGAGAAGATTGCAAACCACATAATTTTCAAAGGTTTTTGGATTCCAAATTCCTGCTAGTTAGTGGATTACTTAAACTTGTAAGGGGAACAAACCTGGTAAGCTAAAATGAGGAGTTTTTAGTTGCACAATGAGAGGTTTTAGACCATAGGTCGTGGTGACAGGGCTGGTCTTTAAACGACCCTTTAAACTCCAAACATAATCGATCAATAAATAGTTCAAGAAGAATCTTTGGATAAGATAGGAAATAAGATGTGTAGAGAAAAAGAAACAAATAGTTGTAAGACATCTTTAACTGCCTACTTATTTCTACACTAATTAAAATTCAAAAGCTACAATGGGTGGGTCACGTACATCGTATGGAAGATGGACAAAGCAAACGACTTGTAGGTAAGCCTCGAAAGAGATATGTGAATTAAATTGACACCCACAGAAAGGAAATATTCAATATAAGGAACTGAAGGAAGGTATGCCATAATTGCTATTGGAGGAGAATCATTGAAGAGGCCATAGAGCCTTAACAAACAATACACTCTAACATATAAGACAACTGTTGCAAGGGCAGCACTGGACAAATGGCCACTTCTGTTTAAATTTTTGGGGTGTTGTTAAGAAATAAACTTTATATTTAATACAGTTTTCTCTTAGAATGAGCAAAATTTGTGGTTAATTCAATCACCCAATATATAAACAGACATATCTATAACACATTATTTTCAACAAGATGGTGTTGGAAAGACAAAGTCATAATTTTTAGTTATGTACATACACAAGAAGCTATATATAACTGAACTTCAAAGGGTCCTCATGAAGTTTACCAGGCACAAATATTAATTATTCAATTTTACAATTCACTGGTGAGACTGCTCACCAGAGGCCAAAGAGATTTATGAAAGTTAAATGCATTTTAATGCCAAAAACTACCAAAGTTTTTTTAGGAATATATTGGGGATGTGTTAGTTATGATACTAGTATTTAAGTTGGGGAAAATGATGATGATTAAAATGTTATTTTACACAATTCATTTACTTCTCACTTATAAGTTGTATAGAGAAAAAATGGTTTTTGGAATGACGTCTGTCATTTGTGAAGTGTTCAACAGCCCAAACACAGGACCAATTTTAATCAAATTTGATATGAGGATATATATATTTTGGTCACTTCTGGACTTCTTTTTATTTTTTCGATAACTCAAAATTTGGGACAGCTGCCATAAGAAAAAAAACCTAAAATTATTAATTTCTCAAAATAGGCTCAAACGATTTTGATTAAATTTTGATCATGTGTACCCTCTAAAGACCCAAACATAACATACTGATTGTCATCTCCCCAAAAATGCCTGTTTGTGAGTTATCATTAAAAAACAATAAATTGATCATGGGGTTATAAATGATACAATTTCTCTAAATTAACTCTATCAATTTCGTTCAAACTTTACAGAAATGAATAAAAAATAAAATTCAACTTTAAATTGATGTACTGTATTTACCACAAGGCTGTACAAAGACTGTCAAATCATACAATGAATGATAACTTAAGACCACCAAGTGTTAAGTACTTGAATATGCAGTGTTGCTTTTCTTTACAAAAACTTTCTACTGAATTAAATAAATAGTATGATAAATAGTATTTAAAATAGTTTTTTTAAATGTATTTGTTACTATTATGCACATTATCAGTATTGTAACACAATTCCCAATTTTTATCAACATACAGTGGAACGATTATCAAAAATAAAGGCTTGGGATTATTTCATTACTAATTAAATTCAAACACATTTACGTTCTCGACTGAATCTTTTCTAATAATTAAGAAATTCAAGAAATAAGAATAGCTAGTCCTTACCAAATAGACAACAAATGGAGATAGTATGCTTGCTACGTAGCCCATAATGTGAATAAAAGCTACACCTTGAGCTCTGACGACTGTAGGCAACAACTCTGCAGCGTATTGCAGTCCAATGTTGTAAGAGATATTCACACTGAATCTTCCAAGGATAGCTAATGTGGCTGATGGAATACCTGTTAACATTAGTGAAAGTGTTATGAATAAGTTAGATGTAAGCATAATAATATACTTATATCTATCTTTTACGTTATTTGTTATATATTTGTAGTTATTTTAAATATAAAATTATAATTAAAATATTATTTTGAATGTAACATTACTATTTTTTACATGAGTAACATTGCTGCATTACAGCTCCTATTTGACCACAACTTGCTATATATGACTTCGGAGAAAAAAGACGAAGTATTTTCCTACTATTAACTGTGGTGTTGCCATAGTAACAGTAAGTGAGTAAGATGGATGGGGCTATGGATACAAAAGGTCTTCGTTTTTCGGATAGCTAGCTGCATAAAAGTACGTGTCTGTTATCTGTTATCCGTCTAGTATTTGTTGGTGTCCTGTGCGGATCGCGGATGATTGTACG
Source organism: Aphrophora alni (assembly GCA_963513935.1). Classification (NCBI taxonomy): domain Eukaryota; kingdom Metazoa; phylum Arthropoda; class Insecta; order Hemiptera; family Aphrophoridae; genus Aphrophora; species Aphrophora alni. Next base: position 152,799,687 of record OY740766.1, read on the forward strand.
TGTGTCACGTTGGTATAATTATAATTATTGTTTACAATTTTAAATTTTATTATTACAATTAGTTATTTAACTATGTTAGTTTGTAAATTATATATATATATATATATATATATATATATATATATATATATATGACCAACCAACTGTATTTTATTGCAAAATTTCTTTAATTAATAGACCTAATAAATTATAACACTATAATTTTTATATCACTTTCTTAGTTTCATAGGTTTATTGTTGAAATCTCTCAGTCATTATTATTTTACTATTATTTTGTGTGTGGTAGTGCCTCTTAACTATAGCTTATTGCGTTTATCTTTGCATTTGGATCGAAAAAATATGTAATAAATTAAAATGAGTGATATAGGTAGTTAATGATTTATTAGAAAATATAGCTGAAAAGTATATATAAGAAATGAGATAGCCAGAATCTTCAGCTCACAATACGCCATTCTGCCGTATGTAAAGTTATTATTTATATCAATTACATTATTTAATTTCAGTTAACAATCCAAACATGTACTGCAGCCTTGCTGTATATGTATATCAAATGTAAAATTTTATTGTCAAATTGTAATGAACAAGTGTAAAAAGATGATTAAATTAGTTGATTCCAGGATTAAAATACTACTGTACTATTAAATTATGCATGTTTGTTTAAGCTAGGCTTATGTACCTGAGTCAAAACATAGTTAGGTAACTAATTTTGATATTCCCAATAAAATGGAAAAATATTTTGAACTAATATTATTATCAAGTACTCACCAGTAGGTACGGCAGTGGCCATTAGACTAAAGATACCACTGAAGACCATAGATCCACAACAGAGCCAACGCCTTCCCCATCTATCTAATACAGCAGTGAGGAAAGTATCTGCAGGCATTTCTGTAGCTGAAGCAATAGTAAATGTGATGAACACATCCAGTCCAAGTGTACCAACATTACGAACATGTCCATCAAACACGAGAGATATTGCCATCCTAAATTAGTATTAGATTGCAGCATTAATTGGCCATACTGACATTAAAAAATTAAGTAAAGAAATATTTTTAACATTATCCTATCAGTATCCACTGAAACTTGTGGCATCTTCATCTTACGATTCAAATTTAATGTAGTTTTTGTACTCTTTAAGATTAACACCAAGAAATAAAATATTTTCTACACTCCATATTTTGTTGTTGATTTTCAATAATTGTACTATAACGAAAAACACTGAATTTTGCTATTGTTTTATAATAGAGTGAAATAAGTTTAAGTTGAAGTAGTGCATTTTGTAATTTTTAACCTAAGACATTGTAAAAATTTAAGTTGATCATAATTATAAGACTTCATATTGTCTTTAATATATTTTTTCATATTGTTTAAAGTCAAAAAAACCTCTAGGACATCATTGCTTTATAAAAATTCAATAAAAAAACATAAAATGAAGACTTGTAGTCCTCGAATACTCTAATAACGCCATGTTCAAGAAAAAACAACAGTTGGACAAGAGAGACCTGATAGGAAGTTGATCTTACCTTGATGAGTATCATTCAATTCAATTCAATTCAATTCAATTTTATTAATCTCGTTTGACAATATAAATATTGTATGAAATATGTCATGTGACTTATACATTAATTCTAACATGAAAACAATAACAATACAAAATTATCTTTATAAATAGGCGTATTATAAATTATCAATTAATGTAAAATAACAATCAATAACAAACAAACAAAATGTCAAGACACTTAAACCGTACACTCGAATATACAAAACATACAATGTAATTTATTTATTTATTTTATTATCAGCTAGGAGATTTTATTAGACTGGTAGTGAATTTTTACATTTAAAACATTTAATATATTTTTTACTTCTAAAAAATTACTTTCCTAATACAATACATATCTGACGTATAAAAAAGAAAATCACCTTCATCAGACGACAATCATATTGTAAATGTATAAGAAATACCTAATGAAAATGAGGTTATTTTACTACAGTGCAGGGGATCGGAACATGTCAGTGAAATTCAAATGTTGGGTTTTGGTTTTATGTTAAGGAATATTTTGTACTCTATTTTTGTGGCAATGATTACCACAATGGTATTTCAAGTTTAAAATAAAAGATCATAAGTAATTTTTCAGGATTACTAACAAACTAAATATTACAACTTGTAAATGTGTGGTTTTTTTTTTTACTTAAAACACTTTTTAATGTAGAACACCGATTTCCACCAAATTTTCCTTAGATTCTATATAAATGTAGATGTAGGACCTGGTAGGAAACGCTGTCATCAGAGATATCCTAGGATGAAAGATAGAGTAATGTAGTGGACTAAATATCTGGTTCCAGGCTTGGAGCAATTGGAGTTGGCTAGTATGGAGTGCAAAGTATGCTGCTTAGAGTAGAAATACACTACAGTTGTCCAATCATAGATCTATGCAATCTTACAGTGTGTATGGATAAATGATCTCAAGACAAGTGGAGTTAATGAGATGGTGATTTGATCTGTGATATTGAAAACTTTAGCGTTGGGAAGGTTTGTAACTTTGGTTGTGGATGGGTATTAAATATTCATTAACATATATTGGTAAGGGAAAAGTTGTGTCTGGTGCCTAGTTTGGATCTCGGATCACAGTAGGAGAGAATATGAAAGCAATACAGTTTGCGTAATCTGATTGGTTAACTTTATATTATATAATCCAGAATGCTGGACACTTTATGCAACTTGGAATCATAAAGAGCACCAATGTAGGTAAAATGTACGGATATATTATATCAAGCAGACAGTTGAGGGTAAAGGTAAGGCATACATCAAGTTGACCTGAGTATGGTACTATTGACAATGTTGACTCTGAACAGACATTAAACATAATGGGTACGAGCTAAGATTTATTCTTTGATAGTTTTGGGTAATTTATTAATTGAAAGAATGTTCCGACAAAAAACATGGAAGAAAGAAGAAAGACTAAGTGCTCTTTAGTACATAGGCAGAAAGTATCTGTAATGATCTAACTTTGTTTCTTTTACCTGCAGCAAAGTAATTAATATTATAGTACATTTTGTATGTGCATATGATATTGTAATTTTCAATGTTGATAATTATCTGACACTTATATTTTAATTGAATTCATTGATAAACAGGAATTATGTTTTATGAGTAACAATAGTAAACAAAAATTCTAAACTTTCTTTAAATTATTGTGAGGCACTTTAGATGGATTTACATCTTCATCTAGTCTTGGGTTAGATCCCTCTTTTTCATTTCTCCTATCAGGTTTCTCAACTAACTCTTGTTCTCTTTCGATCCCGATGCTATTGAGCATTTGAGAGCTCTTTTCTTATACTATTTTTCTCAATAAAAAGTAAAAAAAAATAAAAATATTGTAAATTTATAAGGCATAGTGAAAAGAAGGTTAATTTGAATACTTTACAAGGGGTCGGATCATAGTAATAAATTTTTTGGTTACCGTTGTTTGGTTTTTGGTTTGATTTTATGTTAAGGAACTATTTATGTTCTTTTTATTTTGTTAAGGGGATGATGACAGTGATGGTTTTACAAATTTAAAATTAAAATTAAAAATCTGATTGATCAGTTATGAAAGGACATAGATTTTATTACTTAAAGTAGGTTATATGAAGTATATATTGTAGACTGTAACAATATTCTCAAACCTAAAGAAATTATAAAAACCTTGTTAGCAAAAATATGTTTATTCTTATTGTTAGAAAAATTAATCTTACCAAATGAGGATTAATAAAATAGTGATGTTTCTTAATCGAGGACTCTTAAATAAATCAAGGACAGAATATGCTTTTCCTGCTTCTTCTTCTTTTTGCAATATTTTGCAGCTTTCCTGTCAACAGAAAAAACTAAATTAGAATAAGCAACGAAAATTAGACAGAACATTAACAATTAACATTAACAAGAGTAATTTGAAGGCTATGTACACTAATTTTATTTTATAGTTATTAACTATGGATTTACATATAAAACGATAAAAAAAATCTTTTGAAAACTATAAAACGTAACAAAACTTTAGTTTTACTCTCAAATTCACACCATTAGTAATTTAAAATGACATATTTGTTAAGTTTTATCAACACCAAACACACATACACCAATATAGACAACAACTTAGACACATTACAATTAATTGATGAATAAAGGAAGAAAAATGAAAATCCTTGAAGAATATGCCATTTACAAACAATGAAAATAAGACCTAGGTTCACTTTTAAATGATAAACATAATTTTTTCTCAAACTGTATCTACGATACAATATATACCATTGTATATTCATTTGACAACCTTATAATACTAAAGTTCATATAAGACAAACCCAGTAACTTCTAAAAATGTATAAAAAATAGATATCTAAATATTTTAGAAATATTTTTTTTTATTATTTTTTTTTTATGTAGCGAGACGTTTATGTAAAAGGAAGGGTTTTTTCTGTGAAAACTAATTATGTGTTAAAAATTATGTAACTATTATTATTAAATATCAAGTGTTAATTATTATTGTTATTCAAAAATGATAAATATTTTCTTCTTTTCAATTTATGAACAATAATCAGCTGCACATATTGAAAACTGCTGATTTCTAGATATTCCACTTTTCCGAGAATTTAAACACTAAGAAATCTGAAATTTATTGGAAATTCACTAAATTTGCTCTGACAGTCAAAAAATTCTAATTATTTTATAACTATGAAATTTTAAAAATCATTTATATTAGTAGTAGGTTTTATAGGTGAAAAAATGTCTTCTAGTCATGCTTATCGGATTTAATATTGATATTTTGGTATAGCAGTGTTGATATTCTACTATAATTTATTATAATTTTATTATTTATTTTTTAATTGATATTACACAAAAAATGAACATACAATAGTGGGTAAAACAAAACAAAAATAATAATAACATTGACAGTCAGACACTTGCACACAATATGTAATAATACTATAAAAGTAAAAAAGTACAAAATATTTTAATAATAAAATAAACATGCATCCTTAATTAATCAATAAATACCTTAATAAAAGGAAGACAAAACGAATCGAATTAACTAATCTATTACCGTTTGTGCAATATTAGGTACCCTGTAGGAAAGAAAAACCTGTTTTAGGGTTACCGTCAAAAGAATATAGGAATGAGCAGGTGCAAAATCAAACGATTACATAATAAAACACTATTAATTTAGAAAAAAATAAATAATACATATTTCACGTTTACGATTTAAAAGAATGAGAGAGCAAAAGAAGAAGAAAAAAAAGTATAAATTATCATTTGTATTTCAATCCACTTGAAACATATTAGATTAAATGTTTTAACAGTTCATTAATATCACTTTGTTGCAAAATCCAGACACGAAGCAGATTTAGAAAATTCAACAACGTATTGGAACTCTGAATATCAAATGGAAGTTTCAAAAATACATAAGGTGCAATATATTCGAAACACCGTCTAAAAAACTCACTTTTTGGACGTGGAATAATGAAATTTTCATCTCTTCCTCGTCGAAGATTATAATTCCTACTTATAAAGATCCAGTTTCCAGAACGTATATAAAAAGCTTTTAAAACTTAAAAAATATATAGATATCTCAAGGGCAAAATGTTAAAGCTTTTAAACATTTGAAAAGAAGCAACAAAACCCGATCCAAATGACATAGTACGAATTATTTTCTTTTGGCAAACGAGAAGAGGATTTAAAACCGAAATTGACTCTCCTCCCCACACCACAATTCCGTAACTTAACAATGACTCAACAAGAACAAAATATACAGAACGCAATACCGTTCTGGGACAATAATATCTTAGCAGATACATTCTTCTTGCTAAACTAAACAATGATTTTTTCAGCTTCTGAACATGTTGTTTCCAATTTAATTTCATATCAATAACGACTCCCAAATACTTCACATCATAAACTTGTTCAATTATTAAACAGCGAGAAAGATACGTTAAATATGCATTTTCAAAACAAACATTACACTTAAATACAATAGGATATTGAAAATGTAACTTTCTTTTAGGGCTACAAATGACACATTTATTTTTTTCACTAAGAACCAAAAATTGTAATATAGTTAATTACCTTAGAGGTTGTCCTCAGTCCGTATAATAGTTATTGCTACAGCGCTGTTTCGCCGAACACTGTCGAAACAGGGCCTGACGAAGCCGACAGTGTTCGGCGAAACAGCGCTGTAGCATTAACTATTATACGGACTGAGGACAACCTCTAAGGTAATTAACTATATTATATATTAAACAGTCCAAACCAAAAATTGCTTTCAAGCCAGATTTTCAATCTATGTACATCTTGCTGCATATCTATATAAAGCCGGTCCAAACTATGAGCGGCATATGATAGTGCAGTATCATCTGCAAATGCTGTTAAATTACCATTAAAAGTTCCATTGCATAAGTCATTAGTATAAATTAAAAACAATATCGGTCCCAAAACAGAATCTTGATGAACACCGCTTATAACTGTGAAAAAGATAACTATAAAACCAATCATACGCTAGACCTCGGATCCCAGAATTCCATATTTTGTGCAAGAGTAGAACATAATCTACAGTATCAAATGCTTTTGTCAGATCAATAAATAAGACATGCTTTTGTCAGATCAATAAATAAGACACATAATCTGAAAAATGTAAACTCAAATATGTCACAACAGCTCTAGAAATCAAATTGTTACATGTAGAGCTACTCGTTTCTTAAAAAAAAACTGGAATATTAAGGAAATGTTACGGCGCCACTATGCCTTCTTTGCCTATAACAAAATCCGCTATTGACAAGATCCGCTACAGTCAATGATTACCACTAATAATCTCTCTCTCTCTCTCTCTCTCTCTCTCTCTCTCTCTCTCTCTCTCTCTCTCTCTCTCTCTCTCTCTCTCTCTCTCTCTCTCTCTCTCTCTCTCTCTCTCTCTCTCTCTCTTCTCTTCTCTTCTCTTCTCTCTCTCTACATATAAACTGCAACATCTCTCTCTGTCTGTCTGTTTGTAGGCTAATAACACTACAAACGCGGATCAGATTTCATTTCCTACTTTCGTTAAATTCAATTTGATCCTGTAGTTCCCAAGTTCTAACATTTTTTGTTGCTGAAAAATAGGAATTCCAGATTTCCCACATACTTTGTGAATTTTCTTAAAATATTCAATGAAAACATATATTTTGTCAGTGACATAGTTGGTGTATGATTAAAACTGAATTTTTTTTTTTAAATTGGTAGAGTATTTTCCAAATCTTATCAATTTTCTGCTGGAAATTAAGAGGAAATCCATATTCTCCAGTGTATTTAAAATTTTCAGCAACAACATGGATTTTATCAATAAGAAAGTTGCTACCTATTATCAATTTATTATTGTCAATTTACTACATTTAATTCAACATATTTCTTTAATAAAAACAATGCACATGTTTATATTTGTAGTAGTGGGAACAGATTTGTTGTATTATACACCTGCCATTACCTTCATAAACCAAAAATACTTACCTTTTCATGTAACTCATAACTCACTTTAAACGAATTCAAAACATCTCTTATAAATCCCAGTTTGTTAATTTACAACTAAAGAAAAAAATTGGTGATCCAATTTTCATGCGGACTTCATTTATGTAGGTTAATTATTGGTCAGGTTTTACCAATTTCAAAGTTAGTACACAATTAAAACTGACAGAATTATTAAAATTGCTTCAGAGGTATCAACATTATAATTGATTTTAGTTTGGATGCCGCTGTGGACCGGACTATAGCTATAAATAGTGTGATCGACACAGTGATTCCAATTGTATATGAATATTTTCTAACTTTCACAAAAAAGAAAATCTGTAATTATTATTCTGTTGATAACTGCTGTGATTGGTGGACGTGTTTACCATTAACATTCATGTAGTTCCTTAAAAACATTTTTTTAAATTTTTTGTACATTTTTTGATCTAGAGTTTTGTACTTTTATATTTTGTACTTTTGTTTATAAAGGTAAAGGGAATATTTCTTAGTAAATATGATGTGCTTACAAATATTTCTTTCTAAGTTTGAAAAGTAAGTAACTAAACTTACAAGTAAGTGAAACTGCGGGCACAGCTAATTTTAAATAAAGTAAGAATTATTGAAATTTAACTTAAATGAAATAATTAAATTATATGTGTCATAGATTAAAAATTACAACAACCAAAATTAAACTTAAGTAATTCATTTAGCTACCTGTATTAACTGTATTACATGTATTGTACATTATTGACATGATAATGCCAATAAATGAACACCATTAATATTGAGTCTTTTTTTCGATTTGTAAATTTTTGATTTATTAATGTATTAATTAAGTAGGTGGTTGGGGAATTATGTATAAAATTCAATAAATTTTTCATTACAGTATATAGTACATATTAAAAGTACTTATTGTTTAAATATTTACTAGTATTTAATTAAAATTTGTATTTTTATTCTTAAGATATTAAGTATTTTTAAAAAGACCTGTTGTAACCATAATATGTAACAATACTTACACTAAATTCATTGTACATTTTCTCAGATACTTGTGTACCATTTATCCTTTCAAATTTCTTCATGATTTTAATAGCTTTCTCCACTTTTCCTTGTGACACCAACCATCTACATAAAATAAAATTACACAAAAAATCATCAATAGTTTTGTTAACGAACATAGATTTTATTCTTTAAACAAATTGGTTTACATTTTGTTTTAACCAACTTGTAAACTCTTGCTTTGACAAAATCACTTAAAAACCAAGAATATATTTGTCAGTTGGAGACATTGTGTCAAAACCATGATTTACCTTCAACAATTGTGTCCAGGAGATTAAAGTATTATGATATACGTACATATCTTGGTATATTGCTTCTAATATTCGTTGCCACAGTAGATCTATTTGAAGTCTGGTTTTATGAGCCACTATATTGGCTTTCTGTGCACAACTCTTATGACAAAAAAAGGAAGATAGAATGGAAAAGGAGATCGAGCCATGAACTATCAAGAAAATATCATAGGAAGAGCTCTTCTTCTGCTGGTCTAGTGGGTAACATTTTGGCTTGCCTCATAAGAGGTTCCAGGTTTAATTCTCGTGGGTGCTGAAATATTTACGGAGTTGACCCAGCTTTGTGAGGGGAATTGGAAAGATACAATTGGTAATAAATTTAGGCTGAGAAGGCTAGAACTACGATAATAGGATTTCAATGTGTTAACATTACCCATACTACAAACATACATATTACCCAATTAAAAACCCGTCTAACAGGTCAAGGCTCTTTACAGGCTGTTGAACCATGGAGTTTAGTATAACAAACACACAGAACACAATTCTCATAAATAAATACGCCTAAGTATCAGACGCGTTTCAACGACAAGGTCGTCCTCTTCAGTGATACACGAGCTACACCAATCAAACCACCACTCATTGTTGTGACGAGGACGACCTTGTCGTTGAAACGCGTCTGATACTTAGGCGTATTTTTTTTTTTTATGAGAATTGTGTTCTGTGTGTTTGTTATACTGTATAATTTTTCTCACAAGTCAAGCTCAACATTTAACATGGAGTTTAGTTTTAGTCGCTGTGACATCCAAACATTATGTGTTTATTAATATACCTTGCACTTTCAGGAACCACCCAAGGTGTAATGATTGAGATAGCCAATGGGGCTGCAGTAGCGATACATATCCAACGCCAGTCAGCGATGTAGTATGATATCCAAGGCAGTAAACATGATGCTAATGTGAAGAAGATAGCGATGCTCATGTTTGCAACAAATGTACGCCATTTGGGTCCTACGTACTCCAAAACTGGAATAAAAGACATAATTTAATTAGTACTATCAGGTAAAAGTAATTATTACAGTGTTGTCAGTTTTTGTAACGTTTTAGTATTTGACACTAAAATATATAAGTTATATAAAGTTATATAAGTTGGATATCTCTTGAGGTATTTGCTTATTTTAAAACAATTGTGTAGGAGGATCCAACACAAGCTTTACCTAAAGGCCTTATGTTTTTTTTGTTTCACTTTATTATTAAATTTTGTTATTGTTTATTCTATTATTTGTATTACCTTACAACATATTTTTGGTTAAGTTCTTGGAGTAATTAAGAAATAAAAAGATGCTTTCAGGAGCTCACTTATGGCGAGTACAGTGATGACAATCTCAAGGCTCATACCTGTAAAAGCTAGCAGGATCCAAACCTTTCCTCATCTATACCCCTCTTTAAGTTTTCCTATCACGTCTTTCTTGATCAATTTTTGTTCTCTTCGGATCTTGATGTTATTAGAGTATTCAAGAACTAGGTGTTTATTTTTTATATCTTATCGTTTCAATTTGTAAATGTATAATATGAATAATGGAAAAAGGGTTAATTTTACTATGGTCAAACCCTCAGTATCTATTGCTGAAGTTAAAATTTTTATATAGTTATTGTTGTTTGATTTATTGGTTTTATTTTAATGAACATTTTTATGCTCTATTTTGGTTAAGGAAACCTGATGGGTTTTTTACTTTAATTTTTTTAAATTTCATACCCTAATCAAATTTATCAAAAAATATGTTTTTATTATAAATGTCTGCTTTAAAAAAATAATAGGTTTAATATTCTTAGTATTATCTTTGTATGTGTGTCAAACATGTTGTACAATGGATGCCAAAATTCTACACTGGTCAAAAATTCTTTTGAATAAAGACAGTAGTGAAAACTTTTAAAAAAATCCAACAAATATCATATGTTACAGTTTACCAATAGTAATTGTAAACGTAAATAGAGTTATTGAAATTCCTATCTCTGAATAAAATGGTTGAGTTCTACTTAAAAAATAATAAATGAACTGAAATGGATTTAAAGTAATCTTGATAGGTAAACTGAACAAGGAAAGAATACGAACTGATTTTATTTGAAGTTTACGACAATCTATTAAACATTGCACTGCATACTAATATCTAATATATAGTAATTTATAGTACAGAATGTAGAACTGTATTTATTTATCAAGGCTGAATACATTGCTTATGGAGATCAAATGTATTTTTATTTTCAGGAATTCAGTTGTCAATAACTTTTAAATCATGGCATTTATAAATATCCATTATAAGTAATAACAGAAAGTTAGTGGAATTGTTAATATAAATGTCAACTGAGTCCTTGGATATAATAATAATAAAAAAAAAATATTTATCCATATTTACTTCCTTGTATCATTTAACTAATATAATATCCATGTACAAATATCTAATATGAAAACCAAAGACTACAAATAGGGAAATTTGATAACGCTTGTTGACTTACTGTGTGTATTAGTAAATGTTATTACCAACCCTATGTTCGTTTTGTATTAGAATGGAAGTGAGTGTTATCTTGTAGGTACTTCAGCCTGAAGAAACTTTTTTGTGTACTTCCTCTATCCAAGTCAGTCTAGTTTAATTTTAAGTCCTTCGTGAATCTTGAAGGACTGGTTTGCTAGGTTATTTTCTACTGTTGAAGCGCTGGTCGAAACAAAAATGAGGTATCTCTTCTGCTTCAGTGTTTCACACTTCATTAGTATATGTCCTGCTGTTTTTGTGTATTTATCTGTATATCAGGTTTCCTTGTATCAGTACCAAAGTTTGTAGATGTTTCTTGAACGCTTAAAAAGCTTAAGACTTTTCTTTGGTTGCACCAACTGAGTAAGGCAACATACCTCGTGACCTAATAGAGCTTTCTCCCCCCATCTATTAAGAGGTGTTCTATTTTAACCCACATTATATCTTAAGCTCTACTTTTCTGCTAGCAGGTTCCAGACTATCGTATGGAGTTTGAGCCTCATGCCTGCTAGTTTGTCAGCTTTACATCCTTCATGACACCACCTGGATTGAGAGCTTCATTAAGGTCTCGTAACATTCCCACACCAATTTCAGAGTTCAATTCTTGGGATATTCCTTCTTAGTCAGAGTTACAATTTATCTGGGCAATAATAACATACTGCTCAATTTATTGTAAAGTGTATTAAGTGCTTCCTTTTCCCAGATTTTAAAATTGAGTAAATAGATAGATCAGGAAATATGAGAGCAGGAGTGTATTCTTCACTCTTTTCTCACTACATAGTAGTCAGGGTGCACAAAAGAAATGTTGATACAGGGACAGAAGCCATACTTTTTGATTTAGAACAATTCCTATTTGGATGTAACAAATTTACGAATGATGTCCTCCTGGTGGATTCTAAATCACCAATATAAATCTATAAATTAAAACATTAAAAGTAATTTACTAAACGAGAAAACTAATATGAATACTGGAGAACGCCTACACACACACACACACACACACACACACACACACACACACACACACACACACACACACACACACACACACACACACACACACACACACACACACACACACACACACACACACACACACACACACACACACACTTTTACGTGATACATTCAATTTTGAAAAATTACTTCTTTTACAACTCTCCATGACGGACTGTTTGGTTTTAAACGATAATTATGAAACAGAATTTACGGAGTGTTGGCAACAATGCATATGTTCGGTCCTTAAAAACTTCTTGAGTAAAATGTGATCAAAATCGTTATAACTGATTTTGAAAAAATCGTAATATTTAGTTTTGTTAATGGTAGCTAGACTCAAATTTTGAGTTATCAAAAAATTGTAAAATAAGTACAGAGTTAATATGTGGGTTAATTATGTCCACATACAGAATTTGATTGATATCGGCTAGTACATTTGAGCTATAGAGCACTGCACATATGACAGATGCTAAACAGACAAACATAATTAACAAAAAAAAATTGTACACAGGAGACTTGAAAATGGATTTATCAATAAAAACTTGACATCGATTTTGCTATCTATCACATAACTTTCTGTACAGTATGATTATGTAGTAAAGTAAAAACATTAAATAAACCTATGAGAGGTAGCTTTGTGTCTATTAATTGGCAGAAATAATTTAAATAACATAAAACATTGCCTGTTGGTGTAAACTCCGTTTTAAACAGCAACAAGAATGAAGAAGTATGAAATAAAATTCTTTATTTATTGCAGAATTACCAAAGACAATCATAGAAGAATTGTTTTACTATGATTCTTGTATAAAAGTAATAATTATGTGTGCAGTGACCTTGTTATAATAGCTATGATTATAGACGGTGTATATTGGAATTTATTTTCAAATGTTTTCTTGATTGACTTAAACTACTGTTGTTTTTAAAGAGTACAGCAATTAATAGTTAATACAGACATTACTCACTCTGGTAATAGGTTAGCATTCTTGCAATTCTTTCTTGATATAATATAGTAGTTTTATAGACAAAGAATGAGTTGAAATGTCTTTGCTGTTAGTAATGCAAAGGCAGGATGATTCAGAAATTTAAATACAAGAAAGATTACAACAGAGGAGAACTTTTCAATCTTTTCCTAGATAAAGCAGTTTGAAGCATGGAGTACAATCAATGGGGTGTGTTTTTAACATAACTTAGCAGTATTTTGTACTTCTTTCCATCTATGGGGCTATAGACTAAATCGAATCCTATCCTGCTTAATAGTCCTTACTCATTTTCCTTCTCCTGTTCCTTATATTGATTATCTCCTCGCTGTGGGTGTCGAGTGAATCATCTCATATTTTTCGTGGCTTAGCTACAGATCACCTGCCTACAATACATCTGAGCAGTACCTTTTTTAGTATTTACCCATCTTCCATACAATTTATGTGACCTGGCAATTTAAAATTTTAATTAGTCTAGAGATAACCATAATTCGTCAAAGATATCATAATGGTATTTTATTCCCCACCCATCTTAATCTCTGAAGTCTATAGATTCTTCTTAAAATTACTCTCTCAAAAGCACTAAAGAGATTTTCTGCTGCTTGAATATTATTAACTAGATTTATAGAGGAATTTGATGTTAATAATTATAGATTTAAAAGCATGCAAGATTATATCGTGGAACATTAGTGAAAGATGACAGAAATTTAGATGCAGAAATTGGAGCAAAATTAACACCAGACAATAAATGTCATTGTGTATTTTTAAAACTGTTAATATCAAAATTAGTGTGTAGAGATACAATAGATGTATAAGACCACTTTTTGTAGTAAATACATGGACCCTGGCACAATATAATGAGGAATTTTATAGAGGCTTGTTTTTCTTTATATCTACCTGATAAATTGGCATAGAAAACAATTTGAGGGAAGAAGAAAGATCAAGGGACAACTATTATGAACAAGGTTTAGTTATATATACACAAACATCATTAGGGTAATTGAGTTTGAAGAGAAGATACTAGCACTTATTTATACACACCCTATACAGATAAATTATATTTTATAAATTCATCAAAATTCAGTTGTATGTTTTTACTAAAAACCTGCAAGTATAACTCACCAAGGATATACATCATCGTGAAGCAGTTGTCAAAAGCAAGACCAACGAGGAATCTGCAGAAGGAAAACTGCCAAAAGCTTGTGGAGAAAGCAGTTAGTATTCCTGCTAATAATCCTGTTATGTTTGTACCAACCAGTGCTGGGATACGGCCATAGCGATCAGCAACCCAGCCAAAGATGAGTCCACCGACAATTGCACCACAGAAGAAAATCGATTGTGCCAAATGTGGAAGTGCAGCATTGTCACATACCCAGTTTAGCTGGAACAAAATAGTTTATTGGTTTTTACTTGCCAAAGCAAGGACTTCTGCAGTAAAGCAATGATATATAATGTTAATGACATGTGTAGAAGAATTAAGGAAAGGGTCTAGTAATAACTTATTGTAAGAAATATAAAATTCAAAATATACAAAACTCCGGTTCAGTTATTTGTCACCTTTTGTTCAGAGGCTTGGATCCTGAAAGTATCAGATGAAAATACTTTCAGTGTATTTAAGCGACGTATTTGAAAGAAGATATATGGACCGGTAAGAGACGATGATGGCTGGCGAATGAAATATAATAGAAAGCTGGATGAGTTAATTGTAAACTAGGATGTGGTTCGATTTGTGAAGGTTCAGAGAATAAAGTATTTTGAACATGTGGAAAAAATGGCGCAAAACTGGATGTCCAGAAGAATGTCGAGAGAAGTGTTTCACTACACAAAATAGAAAGGGCAGATCACGAGATTAGATTGATGGATGAACTTGTTGCAAGACTGGTTGCAAAAGAAGGAGTGTTGTAGACAAAATAGATTGGAAGCTGATTGTGTAAAAGGCAACCAAAGGCTGTCCATTCAAGAGACGTGAGAGACTAAATAAACAGTACAAAAACATTAGATTGATTATCTCATCTTTATAAAAAAAACTAACCAAAAATGACTAAAAACCTATTATTAGAGAAAGACAAACTCATTTTTATTTATGATTTTACATCCTTAGTTAGGGGTCATCAGTTTTCAAAATTGAAAATCAATTTGTTTTTGTTTTTTGTGGAGATCATTCGAAGAAGGTTTTAATAGTACTGCATTTTTACTTCTTACACTGTAATCAGTCATTAAAAAAACAAAACAATTACAACTATTGCAATTCTTAAATGTATGAATGATTCTCCTCAAACAATTCTTAAATAAAATTTTATATTGCTTATTTTAATAAAATTTTTGTTATGTAAAACACTAAATAGACTGACATTTTTGTCAAATTTAATAACTATTATTATATTAATAAAATTATTATATCAAATTTATTATTATTATTTATAATTGTGGCGATTTTGTAGCATTTACAAGAGGGTCCCTTCATTTCAATGGATAGGCAACTTTTCATTTACATTGGCAAGGTGTATTATGGTGTAGTAAGGCGTTATCTGCCAAATAATAGAAAATAATTATTCTATTACGCAGGTAAGGTTTGTAAAGGGTTGTCCAGTTGCCATTTTCTCCCGCTAATATGTTTTAAATTACAAAACTTATAACGTTATGACGTGGCAGAATCGATAATTAAAATGGAAGTCAATCCATCGCATATAATTAATTCATTACTTGGTAAGCTTAGATTCACATAGTTGTTAGTGTTCTCGTTTTACGAGTGAGAGCTTCCGGTTTCAATCCCGGGTTGGGTTCAAAAATTTACGGTGTTGACCTAACATTACTGGTACTGAACTCTAGTTAAGAATGCTATAACAACAATGACGGGAATTTTATGTGCCACCTCTTTCTTCGTCTAGTGTTGGGTTAAATCCCTTTCTTTCATCTTCCCTATCAGGTGTCTCTTGACCAACTCTTGTTCTTTTCTGACCCTGACGCTATTAGAGAAGTGGGCTAGGGATTTTTCTATTTTATGTCATTCTTTTTCTTTTTTTAAGGAGCTGTTAATCGCAAGGGTTTTTTACATAAAAAAAGTAATAAAAATCGATGTGGTAACCACAGATTACTGATTAAAAATCGTCTTGCAGACAGGCTTGATGGGCACATAGTTTGTACATTCTTTTGTAAGATTACATTAGTATTATAGGTATAATCTATAGCTAGTTGGGTGTTATTTTTTTCCTGATAACATGTTTGTACTGATTTGTATGCGTTCCAATCTACTCATGTCTGTAGTATTATTCATCACAATTAATCCTCGAATTTCCAATCAAGAGCAACTTTTGTTTACAGATGGTTTACAAATGTTCCTATGAGAATTTTCTAAGATCAGAATTTCCATCGAATAATTTGAATTTCTATAAAAAGTAAAATTGTAAATACACCAAGAGCAGAAACACTCAAAGAGACGAATTTATGAAGGTTTCTTATTATTAACTTTAAGTTCTCCTTTAAGCTGTCTCCTTAGGCGATCTTCCGTTTTATATACTGTAGTACGTACCTTTACTATTTCCTTTATTCAGGAAGAGAAATTGCTAAGGAGTTCCATAAACCTCCCTTAACCATATTGTTCATTACTGAACGGTAGGCCTAATGTGCCACCACGAGTAACTAGAAGATACCTGAGAGATGCCGTAAATATATTTGACTTTGAAAATGAAGATCAAATGTGTTATAGATTGATACATTTTTCGTTTTTATATTTTTCTGTTATTGTTGGCTTCCGTTAATTTTGATAAAATATTGGAAATAAAATGAAGAGTTTTAAAATTGTTTTAAAATATATAATAGCAATATTGTAAACAATATTAAATACTATTCTGTGTGAAATAAAAATAAAAAAAAGTTTACAATATTCTTGTTGTGTGGTATAAAATCACGCGTCATTTTTTTCCTTCTATATTGTGCTTTTATTCTCAATGATTATATTTATTTTTGAAACATTTATTTTAATAAATCTGTTTGAAGATTAGAATCCTTTACGCCAATTTTTCTTCTTGTGGTTGTGAATTGATCGTCAAACGAATAGAAATAAAGCGAAACGACTAAGACATCAGTGATTAAGGTCACATGACAGCAGCTGTTTAGCGATTTACAAACAATCAGCTGTAACGATTACTGAAATTTAATTGAAATTTATGTCATAGGTTCCTTTATAAATGATAACATGGTAAAGGTAAGTAAATGTAAAGGAGTGTTCATAAATGTGAAACCTTTGTGTAAAGGAACAGTTAAGTGTTTCCTCAGGAACATTCATAAATACGACGCATAATCTGTTTAACAATCAATTATACAAAGTCGTACAGGTTTCATTTCTATTTAAAGCTGCAATAATAGTATTCACAGATCAATAAATTACCATGTAACTCACATGTACAGACAGACATGTCTAGGCCAACTTGTTTTGTCCGACTATACATTATCAGTCACTCCAAAGGACATGTCACTGGTTAAAGCAATGATCAAGTAAAGCCATATAATGTTCCGTCGATTAAGAGTGGTGGAAGATTTTGAAACGAAGTTTAGTAGTTTTGGATTTCAGATTTTTATATAATAAAACTGAAGACATGGTCGTGCCTTATAAGCTAACATCTCTCATAGACTCACTATAGTACCAGGGCTCCTAACTGAGTCTACTCTTTTGTTTCAACTTTTGTTCTCTTCCGACCATAACTTTATTAAATTATTCCAGGGCTAGTGGTCTTTATTTTATCTTTTGTATTTATTTTATAAGGAGATGAAGACGAAAAGATTTTTCGCCTTTAAACGACAAGGAACAAAATGTAAGAACAAACATGTAACACCCACTATGTTTCATCCAAATTGGCATTTCTTACGTGTAGGGTCGTAGATAAAACCGAGGACCCTTACCACACGCGTGTCTGTAGGTCGCAACAGGTCTACACAGAAAAGACGGTAAATCCTAAATATTTAAAACTTTGTATTTATATTCATTGTATTGTGTAACATACATGAAAAATATAGAGGTAACAAAAATAATCTTGGGTTAAAATGTATTGAGTTGATATATTTTATTTTTGAAAATAATATGTGTGTGAGCTATGAAATAAAAGTAGAAGCTATCGTGATTACGAATAAGTGTGTTTATTTGATGAAGAAATTATTATGTTGGAGCTAGGCTGCTTGAAAGATCTCAACTTTATACAAATAACTGTCCTAATGTGCTTTTAAGTAGTGTGGTTTTAGCAGGCGCTTGGCCATTTCATTTTAAATTAAGTTTTTTATGGTTTCCATAATGACTTATCATTTGTTTTAAATATTTCAATACAAAACAGTTGTTTTTATATTTATTGACAGCTGATTCGCGACTTTTCTTTTTTTGTTAAGGTAGAAAACCTCCCTTAAAAAAGGGAAGGAGAAACGCCTACCAATTATTTTTATGGGATTTTTGTTTAATCGGTTTAAGTGTTATTTAGAGTTATGTGTTTTGTTTGTTTGTCTGAAGATGGTTTACTATACCGAAACGACTGATAACGTTACAATAACTTACAATTGTAATTATTATTATTTTTAAAGATAAATCTTATATTTTACTGTAGACAATATTTATCATTTGTTAGACACAATTAATAGCTAATATGATGACTTAAAAGGTGAGAAATTAGGGACTAAATTGAGTTATATGGTGTTAAAAAAACTCCCAGTGTTAATCCTTCATCCTGAGGTAAGTGGAGATTTGTGATTAGTAAGGAATCTTGGTCACAGGTTACTGTTACGAGTACTTGATGTGCTGACCACTCGATGAACAACCGTCTAGTATGTCTAGGCCTACATCGCACTTTTGTATTAAGAATTTACTTTTAATTTGATTTTTTAATTTGAGAAATTATTACAGAAAACTATTTTAAATTCATTTGCTAGCCAAGAAGAAAGAAAATAATTTTTAGACAGTAAACAATTTATTTGTTCACGAAGACGTTTCAATTAGTCACCATCTTCAGTTGTTACATGTCCAGAAAATTTTTGACAATAAACTACAATATGTAATGCCAGTGCTTCACACAATTCTTTTGTTGACGAACTTGTCCACAAAAATTGTGAATTGAACTAAACTCTGTAGTACTTGTAGAGTAAGGAGAGTGAACAGGGTAGGTTTTATTCCCAACCGTTAATGCACCTCTACTTTATAGATTCGCCTCCTTCACTCCTTCAGAGATTGTTAGCTGATAGACAATAATTGCAACATGAACTAACCTCTGTAGCAATTGTAGAGTAAGGTATTTCTGTATGGTTATATTCCCAACCATGAGTGCACCCCTTCTTGGGCCATGTTGGGTCCGCCTCCTTCACTCCTTCAGAGAGTATTTCTGTCCAGTTCATGGCATAGGTTGAACATTGATCATAACTGCCGTCTGAATTGAGTGGGATGGACAGTTTTAACCTGAAAACATATAGTAAATAGTAATATCAAATAGTAGATTTCTATAGGGTTCTTACTTAGTATCATAAAGGCAATAGAAAAATCAACCTCTAATTTTGTATAGGATATTGAGTACTTGACTACATAAATATAATGGTTTTTATGATGATATCTGTCGTCTAAATCGTTAGACAGTTTTGTACTCCAAAATTTAACAAAAAAGGAGTTTCAGTTAAAAATGTTAAGTTTGATTATCTCAAAATATTTTAAATCTATTTTTATCAAATGTTTCTAAAATATTACCCCTACGAACAAAAACAAAATATATTGGTCGATATCTTCCCGTAATTATCAGTTTGTCAGTTAAAAGTTTCAAAGTTAAATAAAACTTCGATGCCGCCATAAAAGGTAGAATATTTCAACATAGGCTTAACCAATTCCGATCAAATTTTAGAGAAATCTTTACCGCCAAATCCGAAAGTTTAAACTGAATGTAAACGAAAATTTCTGTCCGAAAGTAAATTGAAAAAGTCGAATGAAAAGAACTCGGGTTAGTTTTTGGATTTTCTAATTGATTTCTTTTCTAGTAAATGTTGATTGGTACATTAGTTTGGATTATAAACTACACATTTCACCAAAATTTGATTGATACCAGAATCGGATATATTTACGAAAATCTCAAAATAAATTTTGCAAATACTCCTTCCTCTTTCTACACATTATACACATCCCTTAAATATAATTAATCACCATTTTAATATATATTTTTTAAATTAAGACAACAAAATTTGATGTTTTAAGAATTGAAAACAATAAATTTAAATGATATTATCTGATTTAAAATTAAATAAACACATTTTCCTTTTATTTTTATTCCTTTTTCTCATATTTTTTCTTCTTATTTTCAACAATAACAAGAATATTGTAAACAAAATGTACAACAACATTTGAGATTAACATTTTATCTTACAAACGTCAATACAGTTCATCATTTCATTACACAATTATTATTTTTAACATAGGTATTTTTTTTAAATAATAAAAATGTATAAAACAGGTGGCTTATTGCATATTTTGATTGATGGGTTGAGTCCTATAAGAATATTTCAGATAAATATTGTAAATAAAGAGAAAAGACCCTTAACCGCTTTCAAACTAGATAATAATATAGGTATTTGACAATGTTTAAAGACGTAAACGCAAAGTTTATTAAATTTGCTAGTGAATTATTTATGCCAAAAATAATATTGAAGTAAGGCTCGTTGTAAAGTGAACAATCACCGAATTTCTTCATTATTATTTTAATAGATTTACAGTGGTTTTGGGTGAATGAGAGAAAGTTTGTGCCAGAATTGTGTAGTATTGTATTCATAGATGAATACTTGCAGAGGTAACATAAGATACTTTCATAAGAAAAAAATACGAAAATACGATTTTTTTTTAAATCGCCTCTAACGGGATTAATCAATTTCGCTCAAGTGTTAACCTCTAAAGTCCCAAACAATTACAATGCATTACCTATAAAATAAAACGATTTTCTGCATATTTTGGTATTTTCCTTTAATAAAAAAAGATTTAAAAAAAGTTTGTGTTTAATTTTTACTGACTTTACACTAATCTATTCAGAATTAAATAAAAAATTGCAGAACGCACAAAAATGATCTTTCTAGGTCTTTATAACGGATAATATAAACTTTCGTGAAATTCTCACAGTATTAAAATTTCTCTAAACCAAATATATACAAGAATGTGCTACATATTCTGGATGAACCATTGATCATTGATTATATCATGGGTAGAAATATGTCAACGATTAACTGTTCTTGGTTATGCACCATTGTATACAGGAATGCAGGACAATGCACAATGTAATCATCTGTGACTTTCCTTGTCTTGGAAGGTTGATAGGAAGGAATAATATCAAAGCTAAATTTTATAATTTATTATCGTTTCTTTTAATTAAGATTAAAGACTTGCTAGGCCTATATAATTATAATTGAGGTATATTTTACTTTTAATTAATTTCAATTTATTGCAACATTTGAAAGGTTAAGATTATTACTTGACCAGTCTACCAAGTATAGGATAAGTTTTACAATAGTCAAAATTTCGACCTCTGTTTTTTAACTAAATAAATGTCATGTTTCATGGCATCAGGTAATGATATTCCACATGCCGTCCGTTGTTGTTGCCATTGTCGTTCTAGTTGACATTGTTGTGTCCATGTCGTCGTTGTCATTGCGATGTCGTTGTCGATGTCGTTCTCATTGTCGATGTCATTGTTATTGCCGATGTCTTTGTCGTTGTTGTAGTCATTGATGTTGTCGTTGCTGTTATTGTAGTTTTGGTTGTTGTTACTGTCATTGTTATTGTCATTGTCGATGTCTTTGTCGTCATTG
The DNA here is from genome assembly GCA_963513935.1 of Aphrophora alni. Lineage (NCBI taxonomy): Eukaryota > Metazoa > Arthropoda > Insecta > Hemiptera > Aphrophoridae > Aphrophora > Aphrophora alni. Next base: position 152,821,782 of record OY740766.1, read on the forward strand.
TAGTCATTGTCGTTGTGGTTATTGTTGTTTTTATTGTCATTGTCGATGTCGCTGTCGTTGTTTTGTCGTTATTGTAGTCATTGTTCGTTGTAGTTATTATAGTCATTGTTGTTGTTATTGTCATTGTCGATGTCGTTGTCGTTGTTGTTGTCGTTATTGTTGTTGTTATTGTCATTGTCGATGTAGTTGTCGTTGTTGTAGTCATTGTCGTTGTACTTATTATAGTCATTGTTGTTGTTATTGTCATTGTTGATGTCGTTGTCGTTGTCGTTGTCGTTATTGTAGACATTGTCGTTGTACTTATTATAGTCATTGTTGTTGTTATTGTCATTGTTGATGTCGTTGTCGTTGTCGTTATCATTGTTGTTATTTTACATATACGTAGTAAAGATAAAGTTATGTGATAGATCAAAAACTTTTTTTACCTCAATATATGTTTTTAGGTCTCCTTATTATTATAAAGTGCTATTTAGAATTACATCTATCTGTCGTCTCTGCAGTGCTCTACATCACAAACGCGTTAACCGATTTTAATCAAATTCAGTATTTGGTCATACTTTGGCCATATATAGGGTTATGTTTATTAAATTTTTTGCCAACTCAAAATTTGGAGGTGAGCTGCCATAAAAGGAAAAAAACACGAAATTAACATTTTTTCTCAAATTCGGCCCTAACGATTTTGATCTAATTTTGGTTCAGTGTAGTCTCTAAAGACCCATAAAATACGTATTGGTAGCTATTTAAAAAAAATATCCCTGTTTCTAATGACCTAAACTCACGTGAAAAATTTCAAGTAAACAAATATTACAGTTTAAGAATAATTTTCAAAAAACAAAAGTAAATCTAAACCGCCTCATTTAAACCTATTACTTACATTTCATATTTTTAAAGGAGTTACTGACATACAAATATGTATTCTTATTTCGTGTCTTTTAAACCAACTACTGTTAGTAATACTATGGAGTCATGCCATAGCCACAAGTGTCGACGTTTACGTGAGAGTGTAACAGCTGATCAGAAGAAAATAACTAACTTTCGACCTTGCATTCTAGTAATTTGTTGCAACTACGGGACGCGACATGAAGCGTGCATATTATTTGATGCTAATCATGTGACTGGATGTGTTATTATGTTAAACCTTGGTAAGCCTACATATCAACTGGTCAACTGCCATCAAGGCTGGCCGGAATCCCTTTCTAATTTTTTTTTTAATCAGTAATTATTATATATATGTCTTACTTTTGTCGCGAGGTTCAATTAAAGGCGCGGTTTCTTTTTAAGCGTTCAGGAAGAGCCTTCGTTCTAAACGTTTAGATCTGTCAATGTCGTGTTCATGTGGTGAAAAGGATTTAAGAAAAAATATAAAGTGTTAGACGTCAAAGTTTTACGCTCTAAAGTTGGTCTCATATGCCTTGTAGGAAACGATAAATTGTATTGGCAGATGAAGGGGAAAATAGCTGTTACGCTGTTATTCTGAATCTCGTAATTGAGTGTATTATTACTTTTTTGACATCGTTGGCCGGTTCTTGTAGGTGTGGATATTAAAAAGTCTCCCTTCGCTGCGCTCGTGTTAGTGGGTCTCGAAATTGTGAATATGAAGGTACCTCCATTCGCTACGCCCATGTCGTTGAAGCGGCCCTGCTGTATCTTGTAAGGAATATTTAATTTTCTTAGAAGAACAGGGTTTGAAATTGTATATTTCACAATAACTTCGCTATTTATCGTCATAGGTATTTGTGAGGTTGGTTAGGTTAGGTTAGGTTATATACAGAATTAAAATCTGCAAATTTTTATCTAATTTAATGTGATAAAAGTTGTATAACACACGAGATATGAACGAGACTGTAAAAAAACGTTGCCAATTTTACATTTTCAATTTGATTTTTATAAATTTCAATAGGATTATTTATGAGGAAACTCTACAAAATCCCTATTACAAATTACATTTTTTAATTTTAATTTTTGTACTCGGTATCGTGCTTACGTACAGAAGCCACCAACAACGACGACGGACGGACAGGATCAGTCAATAAACAGAGGTCTAAATTTCTTGCAATTGCCAAACTTAACTCTATAGTGTTCATATACGATATAACTGAATATAATATAGACGAGTATCAAAGCTCCATTTGATTTACAAAGAATTATCATGGAAAATTTTTATCCTTTGTCTAAGAGTTGTAATTTTTCGTTGCGTTGCATAATATTTTGTAAGTTCATATTCAACTTTTCTTGCTCTAACAAGTAAATATCCGTTGATTTTCTCCAAAAGTTATTTCTAACCTACTCAATCCCAATTTTGTTATAATTTGTCCTCCTTCTTAAAATATGTCACAAAGAACATACCTGATCAATTCAGGAAGTTTAACAAATCCTCAAAATATGAGACTGTCCTTTAAAATACAGAACATAGCTTTGAGTATCAGTAACTCTTAACAATGGAATTATGAATGATATGCGTGTTAAAGAAACTATGGTTTATTGCAAGATTAAAATTCTAACAAAAGATTAATTCTACAACCATTCGACTAACCAAAATATCTTTTATAATTCTAAATTAATATTTATTGTTTCGTTAATTATATCAAAGTAGTCTTAAAAACCGACCATATGGAAATTAATGACAAGTGATAGATACAAAACGACAAGTGATAGAAACAAATAATTAGATATATTTTTTTAAATAAACGAGCTTGCGATACTTTATCAAGATTGCTAGTCCCCAGGACGTATAAGTCAATGCTATTTCCTCCGGACATACAAGCGCTAATCAAGTTTGAGGTTAGTTTGACCTCATCATATCTTTGGAAACGGAAGACAATTGAAGGACGTAATTTTAATTCTAAGTTATTATTTTATAATTTAGAATCCAGTGTATTTCTTATCAACCACATTTTTTTAATTTAAAGAAATAAAATAATTATATACTTGTTTAATAAAATGAACAAATAGTTTTTACGATAATTGTGTTTGGATTTGTTGTCTCGAGTCATTTTAGTTGCTGTAGATGTGAAATCGTTGTGATAATTACGTGAAATGTTACATTGAGGCAATGATCAAACAGTTACAGAAGTAGTTGTTTCGCTTATAGAGACGCATTAATTCCAGATTCTAAATTTAAACAGATATAATTATAATTTTTTTTTAAATATGATTGAACAGATTTTTTACAATGTTCATTTGATGCTGTATTTATTATTAGTCATTTTTAGGTAGTTTTAGGGTAAAACTAAGGACACTTATAATTTCACGCGCATGTTTGAAAGTCGTAACCAGTCTACATAGACAAGGCGATATTTACGTTTATATGCTTTTTATTGTTCTACGTATAGGTAAGATAAAAGGTAAAATATTATTGATTTGAAACAAATTTATTTTTAGAAATATTATGTGTAGGGTAATAAATAAAACAAGAAGTTATTCTGAAAAAATTCAGATTACTAGTCATCAGTCAAAAACGAAAATGGGCGCCGTCTTTGAAAAACATTTTTCTATATTATAAGGCTTTAATTTACGTTACTTTTGCCATATACAAGTCCTCAACGTAAATCGTATGTGATTAAAAAGTTCTTTTCCGTTTTTTGTCAATTATTCCAGAACCAAAATATTTCTTCCGGTATTTTTCGAAAGATGGCGATCCACACCTTTTCCTAGGGTCCTTAGAAAAAAACACTCGAGGAAATTGGAGCTGATTTTGAGAAAATCGTATTTGTGTTTTTCTTTCATGGTTGCTAAACAACAAATTTTAATTTAACAAAAGGAAAAAAGTAACTTAGAAATATGTTCAAAATATGTCCACATATCAAATTGTAAGTGAGACACTAGTTTGGGCTGTGAAGCACTGTATAAGAGTTATCTCTAAAATCACGTTTTGGACTCAGCTGATCTCAATAGGAATATATCCCCAAAAACATTTGACATCGATTTTTTGACGCACCTCTGTTTTACATATGAGAATTTTTTTAAAAAAACGGTACATTATGAAACTTGTTACTCTGTTGTCACTTAAACAATAGTTATTTTTCTTAGGTCTTGTTTATAATTTGAGAATTTTAAAAACAAATTCGTAAACCAGAAGAATAGCAAATAGTTTAAAAATAATGATCATTTAAAATAGTTGGTTTTGCAGTAATTAAATTAATACTCTTTTAAAATCTGTCAAAGTTTGCAGATCATGATTTTGCATCTAAAGACATTAAGCTTTAGGCTACTGAACAAAACAAAGTGATTGTTACAGCAGAGAGTACAAAAAGAACATTTTAGGCTATGTGCCCTATTAATCCTCTATCCGGCAGATGTTAATTCTCTTCGTTTGTTTAAAAATTAATAAAACATATTATTTTTATACAAAACCTAACTTATAGGATATAATTTTTCTCAGAAAGATGCGTAGAATTTATCTATGTAAATATATATATATATATATATATATATATATATATATATAACTCCAAAACGCTTTACATATATATATATATATATATATATATATATATATATATATAAAGCGGTTTTGGAGTAAGTATGTTAGGTGTCAAAAAATGAAGTTAACATTTTTCAGAAAAACCTGTATCATCCAAAATCAATAGCTTACAAACTTTTTCAAGATATACAAAAGTTTTGTATAATATTTGTGAATATATTTAGAAAAATAATAATAATTTGTTACTTTTAAAAAAAAAAAATTGTTTTACGAAAAAACAATTTGTTTTCAAATTGTTTTGCCTAATTTGAAAAAAAAAATCACCAAAAATAGTAATATTATGCAAAACACAACTACAAATTATCATTTCCTTCAGAAAGGTGGATAATTTAGTTGTGTAGTGAAAAAAATTTAGATCTAAATAATTTTGAGTTATTAGGTCAGGAATCAAAAAATCGTCCGGTGGCCGAGGCAAAAATTGTACAGAAAAGGTAATGTACAGCATAAAATGTTATTTTTTGAAGTATTACTAGAGATTTGTAAAATATTTGTGGATAAAAGTTGCTAAAAAGAAAAATCAATTTATAAAATTTTCATTAGTTACAAAAATCAAAAATTCTTACAAAAACCAAAGGCAAAATGCCAAATGAAATATCTTTACATATATCAGCATTTTTTCAAAGAACTTATAGATATGCCTATATAAATTTATATACATTTTGATAAAAAAATAATCAATTTATAAAATTTACATTAGACAAAATTATTTTTATATGTAAACAAATATAAATTTGCTAAAAAGGTTAGACCAGATATAACATAATCTATCTCTAGACAGCCTCAGTATTAGATAAGTCTGACAATAACATTCACTCAAAACAATAAATTCTACAAACAATAGGCCCTAATACAGATATTATAATTTGTATATACAAATTATAATGAATAAATAAACATACCTAACAAAATAAGTTCACAATAACAGAAATAATCCCAAGCCACTTACAACACCTACCACAATATGTAATTTTAGTACAAAAACAAGCCTGAGTAAAATGGTAACTTGCAAGTCAGAAATAATAACTTAAAACAACTCTAGGACGTAATTAGTGGTACCAACTAAAAGATCTAAACTTCATCTTCTAAATAGTGTAAAGATCGGTTACAAAATATCAATGTAAGTAATCGATATATCTTATTTAGTAAAGTGCACCGAAAGAAAAATGAGTCTGGTTCGGTTTGGTTACTACTTCGTAGAATGGATATATTTCGTGAACTATATAACTTTGGATAATTTCGAATTCATAGTTCGAAAAAGGAAGAAAAATACTATATAATATTGTCAACTTGTGGCATTTGGACAAGTATTGCCATTTTGTAAAATCTTATGAACACAGAATACACATTTTTCTATATTAACGCTGTCGCGTCAAGTGAGGCGATCAAGCGGAATAGTTGGCAACTTTATCGAATTATTGAATTTTTACTTTTAGTGACAAGGATTTTGCTACACATGATTATGAAAGATTGAAACATCACCTTTACAATGATATATTATACATTTTGATAAAATAATATCTACTAGGATAAAGCTGAATTGAAAAATACTCCTTTAAAATCTGTCAAAGTTTGCAGATCATGATTTTGCATCTAAAGACATTAAGCTTGCTACTGAACAAAACAAAGTGTATGGGAAATTATAAACCTAAATAAATGGAATAGTTGGTAAATGTTGATGGGTGGTAAAAATATAGTAATTAATTAAGTTTTATTGGAATTTCTACAACAATAAAAAACAAGTTGATGAATGGCATCATGGTATTTACCCAGCCAAATCGTACAATGTAATACAAGCAGATCCACTAAATATGATGCTTAAAAGTTGGTTTCTTGGGCTTTGCAGGAAATGTTAAATTGTATTGGTAGATCAAACGATTTTAGCCAATAGGGTAAGTTTGGTTACAACAGTTGTTAGACAGGTTTTCTTCATAATTTTGTATATCACTACTTTTAAACGTCTGGAAGGTCCTACGGAGGAGCCTCCACTCATAAGCTCGTATCGGATCTCGTAACTATAATACTATCGTATTTCTTTGGAAGTCTGGAATCGAAATTACATTTCAAAACAAGAACTTGGATATTGGTAGAGATGTGGGGTTGGTACTTTACATCCAGAATTGAAATCTGCAAATATCTATCTAATTTAGTGTGTTAAGTTAAATAACACATGATGTAAGAAAAAAGAACGGTTAAAAAGGCTGCCAATTTGACATTTTCAATTATATTTTTCTGAATTTCAATAGGGTTCTATATGAGCAGACGATAATCTCATATACTATGAACCGCGAAAGTATATATATATATACATGATATATAATTTATATAGTTTTCGTACTCACATGGGAATGTAAGATCTTCAAGCTAGCTACATGGTTTGAAATAAGTAAATAAAGGTCAGCTAGTATGAAGGTATCACCTGTGAGTGTGTGAAACATATCGGATTGTAATGGACTCTGTAATGTACTATATTAAATAATTAGAAGAATAGGTTAAAAAATTCGTTAAACAATGAAAATTTTCTTAGGCTAAAATCAATCATATATATTTTTATTTGATAAGGAAATGCGTTCTTTATTAGACTCTGAGTTGTAATTAAAATTTTATTTAAAATGTTCTGTATTTATTTGTACCTAAAATAAACTGCGGTTACTTTATGCATACAATTTACTTTATAGATTTGATAAACTACAGAAACATTCTGTAGGCGAGATCAGATCTTATTTACAATAAGCGATCATTGAATCGTTGACTGTCCAGACTATCTAATGTTCCGGAACAAGCAATCGTTCTACAGCTTTCACAACAACAAGGAAATGACTTTATCAATATCCGTATTAATATTGGGATCAAAGCATGGTTTTGATAAGACATGCAATGTGTATTCAGCTGAGGTAGCAACGATTTGTTAGGCTTTGCAAAACGTAGAACGAGGTGTTTTGACGAACAATTAAAAGGTAATTTATATTTTGTCAGCCAGTTGTCTTAATGCTTTGTTTATTAATTCTAAAACTCCAACCGTAATAGCGTAGGTGCTATAAGATTGTTTAATAATGTATTACATATTATATTTGTAAAATATCTGTTCGAAATTCTAATACTTCAAATTTTGGTAATAATCACTTTGTCCCAAACATAAACACCTAACTTAGGGTTGAACCAATTTCGGATTTCATAACCCCAAGTTATTTTACTCACAAAAAAAATTTAAAAATAAAAATGAAGTAGCATTTTAACTATTGTAAAAATAAAAATATCAAACGTGTGTTAAAATCACACTACTTAGGGTCCGTAGAGATATAGTCACAGTTGTGTTTATAAAGTCGATAGCTTATAAGCGGCAGTTTAAATTTTCAGACAGATAAACAGAGAGACAAGCGCGTGATTTATAAGGGTATCACCCAAAATTAAGGGCTTCACTTACGGACCCAAAATAAAGAGAAATCAATGAAAATGGTATCCATCCTTTAATGGGTATTGAATTGTTTGTCGCATATCTCACAAAAACTGCTTTCAAAATTTATAAGCTACGAATTTCTTATTGTGTGGTTGAATTAAGTTGTATTCGTCGTAAAAAAGCAACTATAATATATGATTTCGCACTGTAACTTAATTTCAAATTCAAGTAATGTTTTTACAGATTTGTAGGTCACGCCGCGTTCATTAAAGCGGGGGGGGGGAATTATCTGCCACTTTAATACATAAACCTAACGACAACATATTGTTTCGTCAAATAAAGATAAATAATCAGAATAACTTCTAGTTTTATTTTATATCAAATACATAATATAAAAAAAAACTCTGTAGTTTGTACCTCTTAACTACCCAAGATAATTATTATTGTCTACAGTTGTTGACAAAGTTGCATTTTGTTCATTTAAATTAGTTTGCAAAACGGCTGATTTCTCAACAGTTTCACTTTGCCCACTACTTTGCATAATACTTTGCTCACTCCGAATGGCAACCGAACAAAACTAAATTTAGGTTAAGTTTATTTGAATTGGTTTTTAATATACAGGAAATGTCCCGTATGTAGGTTAGATTAATTCTTACATGTAAACTAACTTAAATAAACAACAAAACAACGTTTTAAAGTTGAAAAAGGAAGTAATTATTCATGAAGATGATTGACAGTGTATGTACACGGAGAGTATTTTTCGTTTGCCGAGTTTTGAAGTTGGCAATCCCGTTTCTTGAACAATACACCTAAGTTATTTGTAATATTCATAAATAACCTCAGTTTTGACGTGAGAACTTCTACTCAGTGTTGATGTGTTGTTTAGCACTACTGCTATATTTTGTGTAGTTAGTTTTAAAATATGGACAGTTCAGATTTTAAAATAATGTGAAAAATAAGTAAAATGCAGCTATTAAAGATCGAATTGTAATTGATTGTTTGTTTGAACACTATTGTATTAAATTAATGTTTTATTAAATTGTGTTACTGCTGCAGTATGTTTTTTATTTGTCACAAAATAACAACTGTAGACAAAGTATAATGTGCAATTCGTGAGCAAAGTGTCTTTTTTAAACTCGATAAAATTGACGCACTCGGCAAGCCTCGTGCGTCAACATTTTTCTCTCGTTTAAAAAAGTGCCATTTTTCTCACTAGTTGCACAAATAACTATTTTCTTACTGCTATATTTTTCCTATATGTGATACAATACAAAAAATATAACTGGAAACTTTTAAATATATATGGTTTATCGTTATGTCTGTGGTAGACTGCTTGCGACTTACAGACATACGGACACAGACACGAGCGCAATATTATAAGGGTCCTTGATTTTACGCGCAGCTTAATTTTAAGAACCATAATTAACTCGTTTGTCATTCACATCTCGATATGTTGCTATATAGTGGTAACTATAGCAACATGTAACGGAAATTCAAAGGTGACACCTTCAGACTTGGTAGCCTGTTCATATTACACATCACAACATTGGAAACATGACATATATTTCTAGAGTAACATAGCTAGCTTGAAGATGCAACATGTCAGTGTACTAATATTATATAAAACATTATGTAAATTATATACAGAGTGTTCAAAAAATCCTTTTAAACAACTTTAATTTCTGTATTGTTTAAAATAATTTAACAGAATTTTGTACGTATCTTGTGATACATAACCGGACGAATTTTTTGACATATCTGAACTTTTATGATTTTGGGGGAATAGAGAAGGGGAGGGTTAGAAATCTTAAATGTAATGGTAAATCATGTGGCACAGAATTTACAATGGTAAAGCTTATTGAAAGACAAAGTACATTGTGCAAACTGGAGGTTATATTTCTCCCTTTCAAAGTAATGGACAATCAAAATTCTGAAAAATAGTCCTGTTATGCACCACAAGGTATATACAAAGTTTTGTTAATTTATTTTAAACGGTAGAAAATTAGGTGTTAAAGTGACTTTGAACACTCTGTATATCATATTTAGAAGCAAACGTGTATAATTAGATTCATGAAATAGAACTTTTCCCACTATGATTAGACTATTATTCACAAATTTAACAATTTTCTGTTTAACTATTTTTTCATACTCTCAAGTTCATTTTTGTTCTGTTCATTTAATTTAGTTTTAACTGTGACGGAATCGTTTGATCATAGCATCAGAGCAGTTTGACCGTCAAGTTTATAACGTTTTACAATTAAATCCTTAATTATTTCTATTCACATTATTCCCACTTTGTTGCATCATTATCGACAATGCTGTGCAATTTAAATGGAGGCCAAATGACAGACTTGTAGCATAAAAACTTCTCGCCAATCCTGAAACGCTTTATTTGTATCCGCGCATCCACATATAGTAGTGTCGTTGTGAGTTTCCTTAATGGGGATGTTGTATAGAATAACCAATCAGAAAACGTAATATTTAAGACGATTTTTTGTCGATGTGTTTGTTTGTATTTTGTTATTCAGCAAGCACAATTAGAGTACCCAAGATAAAGTCAAAGTAACAAGAAAATCCTATTAATCCTTTAGCGCGTAGGGACGATACAATCGGACATCCTCAGATTACTACTTAAACGAATTTATCTTAACTTGGTTTTAGATTTTCTAAAACAAAAAAAAATTCAAATTTTTATTCAAATTTTAAATATTGCTTAAAAAGTTCATCTTCTTGAACATATTTTTCTCATAAACATATTCCCTTATGCTATTCTAAATATACCAAATTAAGGGGACCTTGTAGTGCCTATATTGCCTTGTCAAAAACAATAACTTTAGGCACACTTTAATAAATATTTCTAAGTGTAAAAAACGTAAATTTATTATTACTTACTTAGTTTAGACTTTTTTGAACAATGTTATTACATTTTCTAGTCAATATAAAAATAAACCATCAAAGACTGAATTTAAAAAAATAGTTCATAAGTTGGGTTTTTTTATATAAATAAATGCATATTCTTCGACACCTAATAAAGATTTTTTTAATCTAAAAAATAGGTTAACATTGTAGGTTATTGACTAATGACCAACAGTAAAACAATTTAGGCTGATAGCTCGAGATGTTTACTAGAAAAGTGTATCCGTGATAAGAAAATATATTTTTTTCAGTAGAGTCAGAAAAGTGTAAACACGTCGTGTTAACCACATTATAACATTCTATCACCATACTGAACAGTTTTGTCTTCGTCCTGGTCATCTCTTTTCCTTTTTAGATGTATTTTCTGTTTCCTTTCTATCTTCGTACATTCCAAAGCTGCTTTGTTGGTATCTAAAACACTATCCCCCAGCTCTTGTATTAGGTCTAAACGACACAGTTGCTTACAGCATCGCCTTATAGCTTCTGTAACAATTCCACTTTACCAACAGCAGTACAGTTGAATGTAATGAAGGCATAGAACACTCAATGTTTTTATCACAACAAAGTTGTTCTTGCGGATTCTGGTCCAGATAATGGAATTTATTTTGACATACAAGCTTCATTTTTAATCTGATGTTTCTCAGTTATTCAGTGAATGTTACGCGACTAGTTGATGACATGAGTGACTAGTTATGGCACTAGTCAATTGGGGTTTGTTGACATCCAACTGCGTATCCTCTTTATTTAGTGTGTATCCTCTTCTTTGTTTATCATTAGGTTCTTTGCATATATTGGGTTCATTTGAAATCTTATCATGATAACTGGTGCTGTACTTTTTTATTTATTTGACGACACTTGGATCATTAAGCTCACTTATGTTCCTCATTTGTAATGAATGTTGGAGTCGAAATTACAAGCATTACTTTTGATTCAACATATCCTAGAAGGGAAAACCACAAATCCATAATGGTTTTAATATAAACTTGTACATTAAGTAGTTTGTTTTCTATGGAAATTTTAGATTTATGACCTATCAACCAATTTTTGAGCTTAAGCTCAAGTTGTTTTTGTTTAGTGAAAATGTATTTCTACAAGGCCAAGTGTCAATCTAAATGCATGATTACTTATTTAATTTTGTTGCAGTATTTACTGGTTATTTAAGGTCACTTGTGGGCATGTTTCTTTTATCGTTGTAAAGTTATATTAATCAACTTTTATACGCCATTTTATTAACCAGTTATGTATTTTGTTTACGTTTAACTGTAATAGACATGAAGCAGTTTCAGGGTCATGGCTGGAGAACCCATAAAGTGGTAAACGTCGTAACGGTTGTTTGAAGTTTTGTAGATATGAGGTATAGAACAGGACCCTGGAGATCACCGACTATTATTTCATGTAAATTGGTTGTTCAGTCTTGATATTTTAGTAAGAAATGGCTACGTTCAAGATATGATATCATTAGCAAGTAGAAATTTACTGGTAGGTAGAGTTTGCTTTTTAAAAAAAGCACATTTCAAACTTTATCAAACGCCTGTGCCACGTGTAGAAATAGCTTGTTGTTTTCCAAACTTTGATTGTTTTTAATCACTATACAACGAAATTATTCAACTGATAGACAGATTGCGAACGAAAGACAAATTGATGATTAGTTATCAATTTTTTCTTATGCTTTTAAGAATTACTTTTTAAGAATTGTGGATGTGATTGCAATTAGACTAAAGGCTTATGATGAACTCTTAAATGATTTACCAACATTGTGTCTCACTACAATTTGAACTATTTTCCACTGGAATGGCGTAGACCCGCAGGGGGGTGCAGACTAGCTGCACCTAATAAGAGGGGGTTGACGTCCCTCGCGGTCCCCAGTCAAACACTCGTTTTACACTCACAACTCATAAACTATCATCTACATTGACATTCACACAGTTCACATATATACAGCATCTTACATTCACCTTTACGTAGAGTTTTATCACAGATTTTAGGTTGGTTAAGCAAAAGATTGGTTCCAGATTTTACGAACATTGTGTCTCACTATAATTTGAACTACTTTCCACTGGAATGGGGAAGAGCTTGTTCTAAGAATCTCATTGTATAGTTGGGTAAGATATTAAAATTAGTTTTCAAGAATTGTGGATGGGATTGCAATATATACTAATTGGATTTTATGATGAAACTTGTTCCAGATTTTACTAACATCATGTCTCACCCTAATTTGAACTACTTTCCACTGGAATGGGGAAGAGCTTGTTCTAAGAATCTCATTGTATAGTTGGGTAAGATATTAAAATTAGTTTTCAAGAATTGTGGATGGGATTGCAATATATACTAATTGGATTTTATGATGAAACTTGTTCCAGATTTTACTAACATCATGTCTCACCCTAATTTGAACTACTTTCCACTGGAATGGGGAAGAGCTTGTTCTAAGAATTGCATTGTATAGCTGGGTAAGATATTAAAATTAGTTTTCAAGAATTGTGGATGTGGTTGCAAAATATACTAATTGGATGTTATGATGAAACCTGTTCCAGATTTAACCAACATTGCATCTCACTATAATTTGAACTACATTCTACTGGAATGGGGAAGAGCTTGTTCTAAGAATCTCATTGTATAGTTGGGTAAGATATTAAAATTAGTTTTCAAGAATTGTGGATATGGTTGCAATATGGATTTTATGATGAAACTTGTTCCAGATTTTACCTTTGTGTCTCACTATAATTTGAACTACTTTCCACTGGAATGGGGAAGAGCTTGTTCTAAGAATCGCATTGTATAGTTGGGTAAGATATTAAAATTAGTTTATAAGAATTGTGGATGTGGTTGCAAAATATACTAATTGGATGTTATGATGATACCTGTTCCAGATTTAACCAACATTGCATCTCACTATAATTTGAACTACATTCTACTGGAATGGGGAAGAGCTTGTTCTAAGAATCGCATTGTATAGCTGGGTAAGATATTAAAATTAGTTTTCAAGAATTGTGGATGTGATTGCAATATGGATTTTATGATGAAACCTGTTTCAGATTTTACCTTTGTGTCTCACTCTAATTTGAACTATTTTCCACTGGAATGGGGAAGACCTTGTTCTAAGAATTGCATTGTATAGCTGGGTAAGATATTAAAATTCGTTTTTAAGAATTTCCTACCGTATTTTGCCAGTTAATAAATCATAACCCAAGCTCCTTCTCTAGTTCAGATATTTTATAATAGTTTCTGTAATTGCATTTATAATACATTTTTTTATTGGTAACTTAACTGCAGGGTCATTTCCAAATACTAACAAATTTTTCCTTTCCAGTCTGGATGTAAAGTGGTTTGGGGTGAATAGATGGTTTGATAACATTCTGCTTATTCTGTATCACTTTTTGCTTTTCCTTGACGTATTGGGGGGGGGGGAGAATAGATATAAATTCAATTTTAATATGAACCCATATATTTTCTGTTGGATTTATTTTACATTTTTAATGGCTAACATTATTTCTTCTGTTAAATTGACATCAAGTTAGAATTAATAAAAAAGAAAAAAGTTATTTAAGAAATCATTACAACTTTAACTCTCAAGAAACTTTGGACGAAATGTTAATATGTGTGTTAATAGAGGACAAGTTTTAAACGATTTTCAGTTTTATTTTGTAAATTTAAATAATTAAAGTCAAATCCATACAAGCATGTAAATAATAATCGGTAAACTTCTTTTCTTCTTTTCTCTTTTCTTCACAAAATATGTTAACAACTATTTCTATGGCTATCCAACAACTTTCATCTATAACATGTGCCTCGAATCAAATCCGTCGGTTAACAGCCAATAGAAGAGCAAGGGTAGCACGTGGTTGTCAATTCGAACAGCTCCCTGCACAAGGTTAAACCCCGAGCGAGGCTATCGACGTCTTGCAATGCTAATAGAGTTGCGTAAATAAGTAATTTTATTATGTTTGTGTAGTTTTTATAATTTAAACGATAGTTTTTTGTTTTAATAATTTTATAGTCTGATACGTTTACATTATGTCAATGGTATTACCATTTATATATATATTAAAAATTTCAACTTTAACGGTAATAATTATTTCCCCAGTACAAAAATAAATATTACTTTTTACTTGAAGTTTCTTACAATATAAGGGAAAAGATTTAATGTTAATTCGAGACTAACAGTTCATTACTGGCCATCGAAAAATATTAACTACTATTCTAGCTTGGCTTAATACTTTCACTCTTAGAACCAGTTCTCATGGTTTCACCATTTTAAGCCATTGCACTAGTTCACTGGTATCGACAACTTAAATTATTTCGATATTCATATGTTGGTGCAAGCGTTCCTCTTGTTTCCACTTTGAGACCTCGATGAATGTACCACAGTGCGTTCATGATGTTCCGGAGGACATTGTTCTAAAATCCTTGGATCACTTTGATGTTGATTTTTATGGCACTTCCCCAGGAGCTGAATACCATACCCTCAAATAGGCATCAATATTTGGTTATAAAAGAGCAATTTTTGTTTTGCAATGTCAACTCTGAATATCTTCAAAACAGCTGAAACATTCTTCTATAATTATGTTTATTCTTAATTTCCAGTGAAGCTTAGCATCCAACATCACAAATATCATACTTATATCATTGCCACGAGAGTAAAAATCATTCAAACCATTTTTTCTTTAATAATGCTTTTTTAAGCAAAATTTGTTGAAGTAAAACTTGTTTAACACTGTTGAAATTGATACCCACACATAAAAATTTGAACTTGTCATAAACACTTATTTTGGAAATTTTGATTGGTGATCATTTGACCTAACCTCTCTATGAAAATCATATAGTTATATTTTCAACATGTATCTACAGTATTTATTTTTTAAATAGTTAAACAAGTATTAAAATAATTAGAATTATAATTGAATAAGTTTATAAGTTCAATTTAAACAAATTAAAATTTTTGCACACAAAATTAGGTAACAAAAAGGTTCAAATTATTTAAGAATGTATAAGAAATATTATATTTGGGATCTTCTTGACTTTAAATGTATGAAATTCGATACCCAGAGGGTAGAGTAACTAGTCATGTTGTATTCCTTCCATGTATAATTATTGTAATAAGGAAAAATCAATTGGGAATTTAGTCCCCCAAGTTCAGATATCAAACTGAATGTCAGTTTATTATAATTGTTTACCAATAACGCCCAAACAATAATTCTCTTTACCTCATTGTTATGTAATCTGCAGAACTTTATGTAACTATTTTTGTGATGTTGTATTGATAAATATTGAAACTGTATCTTTGTTTTGGACCTATCGGTTACATTGAATCAAAATGAGTATTT
Source organism: Aphrophora alni (assembly GCA_963513935.1). Taxonomy (NCBI): domain Eukaryota; kingdom Metazoa; phylum Arthropoda; class Insecta; order Hemiptera; family Aphrophoridae; genus Aphrophora; species Aphrophora alni. Next base: position 152,837,899 of record OY740766.1, read on the forward strand.
TTTGTTTGGAACGTATCGTTTAGATTTCATCAAAATGAGTATTTTTGGTTTGGACCTATCGGTTACATTGAATTAAAATGAGTATTTATTGTTTGGAACCTCTCGTTTAGATTTAATCAAAATGAGTATTTTTGTTTTGGACCTATCGGTTACATTGAATTAAAATGAGTATTTCTTGTTTGGAACCTCTCGTTTAGATTTAATCAAAATGAGTATTTTTCAGGAAATCTGTTTTTTTTCTTTAAAGGAGATAGAACCAAATTTTGAGTTACCAGAAATATATTTTAAGCACTTATATTAAAAAGTATAAAAACCTAGGTACTAATTTTCGTTAGCCTTTTTGAGAAAATTTAACGATAAAAATAGACATGAGGTCTTTTGGAAAAGTACAAGTTTTGGGATCTAAATCCAACTTCAAAATTAAACTATCCAGTGTGCCAATACGATAAAAAACCCCCGAGATTCAGTTTCAAAATAGTAACTAATCTCAGTGTTAGGGAGGGGGGGGGGGTGGAGATTCAAAAAATTAATAATGTTGATTTTACTCTTCACAAAATTTCTTTATATCTACAGGATGTGAAATCCAAAGTTGATTAAGAAATGAAATATTATCTTTTAAGTTTAAAATGTGTGTTAAAAACTGAACATTCAGTCTGTGAACTCTAGAAATGATATTAGAAGCAACGCATGGAAATGAATAAATAAGGACACTTTCTAAATAACCATAACCTCGAGTTAATAGTGATAAAATACAACAAATATGTTGAAATAAAGTAGGTTGTGCAGATGGTGATTGATTACGTTGTATCATCTGTGATTGAATTATAAATTTATAAAGTAATGGCTAACGTATTTGTTGATGATTAATTGATTAATTTATTTGGGGCATAAAAATTATATTAATAAACGGCCCAAAAACATTGCACAAACTTCTTCACACACGCAAGCACAATCGAAATATTAATCTAACAAAACTAGTTTACCTTTTTAATGACAAGATAGTTTTAGTATTTTTACTGTAGCTTGAAGGATATTCCAGTGATCTATAAAAAAGCGTAAACATAATTTCTTGGTAATTTTGTACACCACCCAAGATTATGAAATAGAAATTACATATAGAGATTTTGTTATTGTAATTAAAAATTGCCATAATTCAAAAATATTTTGGTTTTTGTCTAATCTAGGGTGTCGTAGACAATTACCAAGAAATTATATTTTCTGTTTTTTGTCGATAACTCGATTATCCATTGAGCTACAATAAAATATACCAAAACTATAGCCATTTCTTTATTTTTAGTACACGTATAAAACTTTGCATATACAATTTGTATACCAAATCTGAACTTAATATCCTATTTATTTCTAAAGTTATAAGTTTTTTTTTTAAATAGAAAAACAAAATTTCGTGTAATTTCTGGACACCTTGTATTAGTTGTAGAAAGTCAACAGTGAGATCACCTTACTCTGCAATCAGTAATGAAGTAATCACACTTGCACGTGCGATGTTGAGGCAGGTCGTGGTGTAGAGTATTTCAGGTTAATTGATCAAAGAATGGGAACACTTGCCAATGATATATATTTATAAAACATATAATTGTTTAACGTTACATGTAGCTATAATAGGTGTTTGTATCTAATAGATTTCATTCTGTATATTGGAACATGTTTCTATTGATTGTGTTCCTTTAAAGCAGAGAAACTTTGTTATCGCCATAAATGAAAAAAGAAGAATAAAAGATAAAATAAAGTTGGAATAGCGTTAGGGTCGGAAGAGAATAAATGTTAGCATTGACCTTTTAGGAAAGACAAAAGAGAGGGATCTAAAGGTGTAAATCCAGCTAGGTCGCTCAGGATTGCCCCCTGAGGGTAGGTGTTCCTTTCCATTAAAGCAACTTACTTAGTATTATTAGTCACAATAAATAGTGTACAAACTTTCTCAGTCACTCGTCCCCAAAACCAAATAATAAACAACCAAATAATTCATCAAAAATATCAGTTCAGTAGTTGCCTGTCAAAAAGTGAAAATCCATGGATGTCAAATATTTATATATTTAAATAGGTATTTAACTTGCTTCGCTTGTCTTCAGCGTAAAACCTATGTGATTAAAATCGAGCTTCAAGGTCGTTTTAGTTTTTAGTTAATTATTAGTAAACCGTACTAATGTTTTACTTGCTAATTTAAATACAGTTTGGTAAATTTCACATTTCCTTACAATTTCTCCTAAATCTGAGAACGCCTATTTTGAGAAGAAAAAAATTCTTTTACAACAACCCTACAGCCATTTTTTTGGCTTTTAATCGATATTTCACCCATCGCATTTTTTGTAGACCTATATGTTTGGTTTCTGTCCTTAAAGGATAGACTTGAACAAAATTTCATCAAAATCGTCGTAATTTTGCGTTTTTATTATGAAAGAGCGAGCAATACGAGAGCAATTTTGCGTTTTTGTTATGAAAGAGAGCAATACGTTTGATTTCTGTCCTTAGAGGTCAAACTTGAACAAAATTACATCAAAAGCGTCGTAATTTTGCGTTTTTATTATGAAAGAGAGAGCAATACGTTTGATTTCTGTCCTTAGAGGCTAAACTTGAACAAAATTTCATCAAAATCGTCGTAATTTTGCGTTTTTATTATGAAAGAGAGAGCAATACGTTTGATTTCTGTCCTTAGAGGCTAAACTTGAACAAAATTTCATCAAAATCGTCGTAATTTTGCGTTTTTATTATGAAAGAGAGAGCAATACGTTTGATTTCTTTCCTTAGAGGCTAAACGTGAACAAAATTTCATCAAAATCGTCGTAATTTTGCGTTTTTATTATGAAAGAGAGAGCAATACGTTTGATTTCTGTCCTTAGAGGTCAAACTTGAACAAAATTACATCAAAAGCGTCGTAATTTTGCGTTTTTATTATGAAAGAGAGAGCAATACGTTTGATTTCTTTCCATAGAGGCTAAACTTGAACAAAATTTCATCAAAATCGTCGTAATTTTGCGTTTTTATTATGAAAGAGAGAGCAATACGTTTGATTTCTGTCCTTAGAGGCTAAACTTGAACAAAATTTCATCAAAATCGTCGTAATTTTGCGTTTTTATTATGAAAGAGAGAGCAATACGTTTGATTTCTGTCCCTAGAGGCTAAACTTGAACAAAATTTCATCAAAATCGTCGTAATTTTGCGTTTTTATTATGAAAGAGAGAGCAATACGTTTGATTTATTTCCATAGAGGCTAAACTTGAACAAAATTTCATCAAAATCGTCGTAATTTTGCGTTTTTATTATGAAAGAGAGAGCAATACGTTTGATTTCTTTCCATAGAGGCTAAACTTGAACAAAATTTCATCAAAATCGTCGTAATTTTGCGTTTTTATTATGAAAGAGAGAGCAATACGTTTGATTTCTGTCCTTAGAGGCTAAACTTGAACAAAATTTCATCAAAATCGTCGTAATTTTGCGTTTTTATTATGAAAGAGAGAGCAATACGTTTGATTTCTGTCCTTAGAGGCTAAACTTGAACAAAATTTCATCAAAATCGTCGTAATTTTGCGTTTTTATTATGAAAGAGAGAGCAATACGTTTGATTTCTGTCCTTAGAGGCTAAACTTGAACAAAATTTCATCAAAATCGTCGTAATTTTGCGTTTTTATTATGAAAGAGAGAGCAATACGTTTGATTTCTTTCCATAGAGGCTAAACTTGAACAAAATTTCATCAAAATCGTCGTAATTTTGCGTTTTTATTATGAAAGAGAGAGCAATACGTTTGATTTCTGTCCTTAGAGGCTAAACTTGAACAAAATTTCATCAAAATCGTCGTAATTTTGCGTTTTTATTATGAAAGAGAGAGCAATACGTTTGATTTCTTTCCATAGAGGCTAAACTTGAACAAAATTTCATCAAAATCGTCGTAATTTTGCGTTTTTATTATGAAAGAGAGAGCAATACGTTTGATTTCTTTCCATAGAGGCTAAACTTGAACAAAATTTCATCAAAATCGTCGTAATTTTGCGTTTTTATTATGAAAGAGAGAGCAATACGTTTGATTTCTGTCCTTAGAGGCTAAACTTGAACAAAATTTCATCAAAATCGTCGTAATTTTGCGTTTTTATTATGAAAGAGAGAGCAATACGTTTGATTTCTTTCCATAGAGGCTAAACTTGAACAAAATTTCATCAAAATCGTCGTAATTTTGCGTTTTTATTATGAAAGAGAGAGCAATACGTTTGATTTCTGTCCTTAGAGGCTAAACTTGAACAAAATTTCATCAAAATCGTCGTAATTTTGCGTTTTTATTATGAAAGAGAGAGCAATACGTTTGATTTCTGTCCTTAGAGGCTAAACTTGAACAAAATTTCATCAAAATCGTCGTAATTTTGCGTTTTTATTATGAAAGAGAGAGCAATACGTTTGATTTCTTTCCATAGAGGCTAAACTTGAACAAAATTTCATCAAAATCGTCGTAATTTTGCGTTTTTATTATGAAAGAGAGAGCAATACGTTTGATTTCTGTCCTTAGAGGCTAAACTTAAACTAAATTTCATCAAAATCGTCGTAATTTTGCGTTTTTATTATGAAAGAGAGAGCAATACGTTTGATTTCTGTCCTTAGAGGCTAAACTTGAACAAAATTTCATCAAAATCGTCGTAATTTTGCGTTTTTATTATGAAAGAGAGAGCAATACGTTTGATTTCTTTCCATAGAGGCTAAACTTGAACAAAATTTCATCAAAATCGTCGTAATTTTGCGTTTTTATTATGAAAGAGAGAGCAATACGTTTGATTTCTTTCCATAGAGGCTAAACTTGAACAAAATTTCATCAAAATCGTCGTAATTTTGCGTTTTTATTATGAAAGAGAGAGCAATACGTTTGATTTCTGTCCTTAGAGGCTAAACTTGAACAAAATTTCATCAAAATCGTCGTAATTTTGCGTTTTTATTATGAAAGAGAGAGCAATACGTTTGATTTCTTTCCATAGAGGCTAAACTTGAACAAAATTTCATCAAAATCGTCGTAATTTTGCGTTTTTATTATGAAAGAGAGAGCAATACGTTTGATTTCTGTCCTTAGAGGCTAAACTTGAACAAAATTTCATCAAAATCGTCGTAATTTTGCGTTTTTATTATGAAAGAGAGAGCAATACGTTTGATTTCTTTCCATAGAGGCTAAACTTGAACAAAATTTCATCAAAATCGTCGTAATTTTGCGTTTTTATTATGAAAGAGAGAGCAATACGTTTGATTTCTTTCCATAGAGGCTAAACTTGAACAAAATTTCATCAAAATCGTCGTAATTTTGCGTTTTTATTATGAAAGAGAGAGCAATACGTTTGATTTCTGTCCTTAGAGGCTAAACTTGAACAAAATTTCATCAAAATCGTCGTAATTTTGCGTTTTTATTATGAAAGAGAGAGCAATACGTTTGATTTCTTTCCATAGAGGCTAAACTTGAACAAAATTTCATCAAAATCGTCGTAATTTTGCGTTTTTATTATGAAAGAGAGAGCAATACGTTTGATTTCTTTCCATAGAGGCTAAACTTGAACAAAATTTCATCAAAATCGTCGTAATTTTGCGTTTTTATTATGAAAGAGAGAGCAATACGTTTGATTTCTTTCCATAGAGGCTAAACTTGAACAAAATTTCATCAAAATCGTCGTAATTTTGCGTTTTTATTATGAAAGAGAGAGCAATACGTTTGATTTCTTTCCATAGAGGCTAAACTTGAACAAAATTTCATCAAAATCGTCGTAATTTTGCGTTTTTATTATGAAAGAGAGAGCAATACGTTTGATTTCTTTCCATAGAGGCTAAACTTGAACAAAATTTCATCAAAATCGTCGTAATTTTGCGTTTTTATTATGAAAGAGAGAGCAATACGTTTGATTTCTTTCCATAGAGGCTAAACTTGAACAAAATTTCATCAAAATCGTCGTAATTTTGCGTTTTTATTATGAAAGAGAGAGCAATACGTTTGATTTCTTTCCATAGAGGCTAAACTTGAACAAAATTTCATCAAAATCGTCGTAATTTTGCGTTTTTATTATGAAAGAGAGAGCAATACGTTTGATTTCTTTCCATAGAGGCTAAACTTGAACAAAATTTCATCAAAATCGTCGTAATTTTGCGTTTTTATTATGAAAGAGAGAGCAATACGTTTGATTTCTTTCCATAGAGGCTAAACTTGAACAAAATTTCATCAAAATCGTCGTAATTTTGCGTTTTTATTATGAAAGAGAGAGCAATACGTTTGATTTCTTTCCATAGAGGCTAAACTTGAACAAAATTTCATCAAAATCGTCGTAATTTTGCGTTTTTATTATGAAAGAGAGAGCAATACGTTTGATTTCTTTCCATAGAGGCTAAACTTGAACAAAATTTCATCAAAATCGTCGTAATTTTGCGTTTTTATTATGAAAGAGAGAGCAATACGTTTGATTTCTTTCCATAGAGGCTAAACTTGAACAAAATTTCATCAAAATCGTCGTAATTTTGCGTTTTTATTATAACAGTTACGCCCAAATAATTTAATATAGCCAAAGCGTATAGAATTTGATTAAAATCGGTCTATCCGTTTGGGCTGTAGACAGACATCATTCCAAAAACAATGTTTTTAAAATTCAAGGAACCTCAAACAGATATATCCGCAAAATATACTTTTCTATTTTTGTTTACACTAGTTATACACATCTCTTTTATAACGTTGAATTAGAATTTCACATTGGTCTGAGTGTAGGATTTCTTGATTGGAGAGGTCATTGCTGATTAGAAACATCTTTATGAAATAAATTCTAAAATTCACTATAAAGAACAATTTGTTTTTAGTGATGCTGGACTATGTGGTAATGTCCGCAGAAGTAGTGGACTTCCCGACGGATTCACCAACTCGGCACCGCACACTCAAATCAGTTTTAGTTCACATTTTAAAAATCGTGAATTTTTTATTACATATTTTACTGAAAATATATTTTTGTGTTTTTTAAGTTTTTTTACTATATTTTTTTACGTAAATAGCGAACAATGATTAGCAGTGTACACCAATTATGTTTTTTTTTTATCACTTATAAAGACCACACTCTTATCAAAAAGGATGTCTTGATGGTTAGGAAGAACTTGTGGTTCCGGTTTAAAATTATTAGATTAGTTCAAACAATACAACGTGTTTAACTATACAAAACCTTGAACAAAGAACTGCGTAAAACACTTTTCATTTGCTTTTTAAATGACATTTTTTGTTTTAAAGTTACAAATTGATTTCGTATGATTGAGTTTCTTTTAATGTCCATCAGTAAGATAACGAGCAGTTACAAGCTTAAGATAGGATCTTCCAAGTTATTATAGTGTGATCATATAGAACCTATTGAAATTCTTAAAAAATAAATGAAAATTTAAAAATGACGTCCATTGTAAACAGCTTTTTGTTTATAACTCGTGTTTTATTCAATTTATAACATTAGACTAAATTATATTAATTTATATTATATAATTATAATAATTATATTATTTTATTCGATTAAATTAGATAAAAATTTCCAGATATCAATTCTGTATGTAATGGTACCAACCCCACCTCCTCTACGACGACAAAAGTAAGGTTATTCCAAAAAATGTAATTTAGAACTTTACCTACCAAGAAAATGAGATATTGCTATAATTACGAGATTTGGTAGGGCCGAGTCACCGATACGGAAGCGTAGCGAGTGGAAGTTTCTTCACATATATAAAGTTTGAGGCACGTCAGAGGCGATATATTGACACGAGCGAAGCTTGTCTACCCGACGACAAGAAAGTAGTGATAGACATAATTTAGAGGTTCTGAAACATTTTGTAACAATTTTTTAAACAAACTTACCCTACTGAGTAAAACTCATTGATCTACCAATACAATTTAACATTTCCAAAAAGGTGTAAAAATTCAAATTTTGGGTGTTACATTTAAGATGATTTTCTTACATTGGATGATGAGGCTGGGTAAGAATCATCAACTTGTTTACACAGGAAATTCATTATTTCTAATTTAATGTGGGCTACTATAAATCTAAAAAAAATTGTATAGCATGCAGTGGAAACTTTAATGTCATTCGAAATTTGGTCATAAAGTGTACTATTTCGATGAAAAATGAGCTTTTTAAAATTATTTTGCGGGTTTTGTCAAATTTTAAATTGGAATTTTTAAATGTCAAACTAATTTTATACCATGTTTTATCAAAAAATATTTTGTTTAATGGTTCTTGATTATATTTAAAAATATTATACGAGTATAACGGATAGGCAAATACGAAACAAAAGAGTTTCTTTTGATTTAAAAAGCGTCAAAAGTTTGAGATAAAATATACAATTTCGATAAAAAATTAGGTTAATCAAATTATTTTTTGGTTAAGTATTAATTATTACCAGATTTTTAAAATTTAAAGTTTGACTTATAAAACGTAAAACTGTAATTTTGTACAAAATTACATAAAAGTATGTTTAATGGTTCTTCGTTAGATATTTAAAAAAAAAATTAGGACGAGAGACAACTTCGAAACGATTTTTTTTTTAAAGCATACAAAATTTTGAGAGAAATTGTACAATTTCAATCAAAAATGAGGTTAATAAAACAATTTTCTGGTTAAATAGCCATAATTAATTATTACACGATTTCCTATATTAAATTGGACTTATTAAATGTTAAACTGTAATGTATACAAAGTTTCATTCAAATCTGGTTAATGGTTCTTGGTAGACGTTAAAGACAAATTATAGGACGAACAGGTAGATACGAAACTAAAAATGTTTATTTTAATTTGATAACCATACACAATTTGAGATAAAACGTACCATTTTCATCAAAAGTGAGCAATATAAAACATTGAAACCCCTACCACAAGTTTAGTACAATAACACACAAACATACAAATAAAATAAAATAAATTATTTATTTGCCTTATGTTAGTATAATAAAATTAATATTTTATTTGTGTATGTGTTATTGTAGGGCCTACCAAACTTGTGGTAGGGTTTTCAGTGTTATATATTGTTCACATTCACCTCAGTGCTCATTGATAATCTATCAAAAGTGAGGTTAATAAAATTATTTTCAGTTTAAATAGCTACAATTATTACCAGAATCTGTTAAATTTTAAATTGGATTAATTAAATATAAAGCTGGTAATTGGTACCAAGTTTTATCGAAATGCAATCAATCAATTCTTATTAAAAAGTTTTATACAAATTTATAAAACGTACAGGGAAACACGAAACAATGTTTGTATTGATTTTGTGCCATTTCGAAAAAAAAATGAGGTTTTGGAAAATATTTTTTGTTTAAATACACAATTATAAATTGGATCATTTATTAAATGGCAAGTTAAATTTGTATAATACATTTCATCGATATCAGTTAAATGGTTTAAACGTTTTACAAAGTGTTTGTTTTGATCCAAAAGTATACATATATTATGTTGTTACTCACCTTTGTTCTAATGATAAATGATGTAGCTCCGGGACACTGCACCAATGTTGTTCCGGCACTAAAGTGATGAAAATCTGTGTGAAATAAACAAAAGACACGAAAAACGCGAACGGTATCATCATAAGGAACAAAATTTTCTGGTACAATCCAAATTCACCTAAATGTGGAAGCATGTCATCAAAGTCCATTGTGCTTTTCTTTGGATTTTCTTCAATAACTTTGTTCGCTTCTAAATTCACTGTGTTTGAACTTTCTTTCGGATTGTAATAATTTTGCAGAGTATCGTTTACGTTCAACTGTATTTCGACCATTTTCTTATCTCCGTCATTTTCAGTTCTCGAATCCGCTACGGTTTCTTGTGGTGGCATTTTCGTTTCACTGTTTTTTTTCTTTTATATTTATTACAAACAAAAAAAACAACCCTATTGTAATTGGGTAAAACTCCGTGAAAAAAAATCGACACACACACTTAGGCAACGATATGATTTAGACAATTCTCCGGTTATCCGTCCAGAGAGCGTCACTGTACTAGTCGTCTGCAGTATCTGGCAACAGTTTTTAAGGTTAGTCCGTCCGTCTATCCGAGGGGAGGGGAGAGTTAGACATTCAGGAATATATTTTATGGAGACAAACATTTTATTGGCTATCAGTGTTTTACCGGTAGTGAATTAATAAACGAGCTCGACAACTATTTTGCGATTGATTGATTTCAATAATTATTTGATTATTTTCTGTGGCATTATAGTTGTTACAATTGAATTAGATGTTTTCTGTATACGCAATGTGATTCGAAATCATACTGCAGTGATTAGGGAGGGAATTTTACACCGAAAAAAAGTTGACAAATATAGTTCCGGAAACATCTGTCTGCCATTTTGTGTTTAAAAAAAAAGTATTATGTCTTTGTAAGTAGTTAAGATATTGAGTGAAAATGTAGTGTATGCATTATTTATGTAGAATTTTACCAGTATACCATAAAACTAAGATTTAATTTTGTACATTTTAAAATGGCGACGTTGATTATCTCGTAAACTGTCAATATTATAAAATATTTACAAGAATCTAACGTCAACTATTTTACGAAAAACTATTGAAAATGAACGAAGAAAAATTAACCATTAAAAGTGTTACTGTAAAAATGTCTAGAGAATAGTTAATTACCATATGATCAGCTGTTATAATTTAAATTCTAAAGTAAGAACAAAACAAATATTGGTGCTTTATATATTTGTTTAAAAATACTGGTTTATTTACATTCAAATTAAGTTAAAAATTTTATATCTTGTAAATAGTGAAGATATTAAAAATATTTAATTTAAATACAGGCTTTACAATGTTTACAAACATCTGTGTCCAAAAGTTATATTTTTATCTTCAATCCTGCCCTATTCACGTTTCTGCAACCCTCTTCATCTTTTCAAAAGGGATTTTTAATATCCATTTAATTTCCTCATTTCTTACTCTAGAATCCTTGACTGAGCCTCTCGAAAAATCCATTTCCATTGATAACAATTTAAATCTTACAGCTTGATTTATCTTCCACTCTACTGCACTTCGAAGTATAAATTTATATATTTGTTAAATATATTTCTGTCTAGTTTAACTTTCTGTTTATTATCATCCTCCTGTACTGGCTTCATTATCAATTATTAAAAAATCTACAAAACGAAATTGAATTATCTTCAAAATAATCGTATCTCCAAGAAGTTTGGACAAAGTAGTTGTAGTAATAATAATAATTGTATTTATGTTTGAAGCGAGGTCCTCTTTTCTACATAATTATGTCAAGCATACAACATATAAACTAAATTACAATGTTCAACTAGAACCAATTTAAAACAACAAAATAAAGTTTTTATCTGTGAGCACTGTAGCCCGTAATTTCTCGATCTCTTGATGTGAAGTGTGGTCTGTACATGCAGAAAACAAATTAATTGGTATCGTGGAGTTTTACTGGTAGAGAACTCTAGTTGAAAATGTTAGAAAAACTATGACAGGAATTCGTTTGTGCTAACCACACATTATACGACCAAATAATGGCCTTATGCCCTTTGCCCGACATTACTGTTAGCCCCGGAGTTAAGTTATAAACGAGACATAGTAGAGCTTGAAAAAAACTTGCAGAAACTCTCTCACGTAACAAAATTAAATACTAACAAATAAAAAAATATCAGTTCTGTAGCTTTCAGTTATAAGTTAAAGTAAACCATAAAAATCGTTTTATAATTTGTTACATTGTATTTGTTTAAGTGTGTGTGTGTTATATATATATATTGAACTCGTCCTAAGCATGACTTGTATTTAATTGATTTTTAAAACTACTAATGGTCGATTTTTATTTACGAATTTGGGAATTATTTCTGAATGTTAATTTTCAATCAATTTCATTCATTTGGCACAAAAGTTTCGTTCATACATTTGACATTTCATCAAAATTATCACAAAATCAATTGATACGATTTTTAAAAATTAAAAAAATTTATAATACCTCTATGGTAATTGTTTTTTATCGTTTAACTAACTTATGTACCGTCATGTTTCGAAGATGTTGACCTTCCTTGAATTTTTGGATGTTGCATTTCAGATAAATTTCATTAAAATAATTATATACTCTTGGCTAAAATTCATAATTTTTGGCTTTTGTATTATAACAATTAACTTTGTATTTTGAGCTATAACACACACGAAATATGCAGAATAAAACGCTTTAGGCTTTGGGTTAGGTTAGGTTAGGACCTTTTACGTCAAAACATTTTATATAGATATTTTTACACGTTATATAATTTTATCTATATGGCTATAACTGAAAATTTGGGTTAGTTGCCATAAGAAAAAAAATAATGATTTTCTAAATATCGTTTTAAATATTTCTCAAGTGTAGGAACTAAACATTATAGGTCGCCATTTTTCAAAAAATCCCTTTCGTGACTTATAGGTAATTTTTTTCGTGACTTATAGGTAATTCCCCCCCCCCCCAATCGCCCATAGCGCTGCTATAAAAGTCGTAATTTATAAAAATTGACTACCGATTCGTTCAAATTTTAGTAACATTATTATCACGCTGTTATTAAAAGCTCGCTTTAAATCTGAATAAACAATAATTTTCTCAGGAGTCGCGATTTTGTTACATGCGAAACAAAATTTTACATTCAAATGAATTTGGTTTTGCGGATGTGTTAGTGAGGAACTTTGTGTAAGTTGTGCACCGATGTTTGAAATTATGTTGTCATTATAGTACCAACTTTTAATTTAATTAAAACAATAAATCAATTGGAAGTAGAATATAATCAAGAAATCAAATCAAACATTGTGACTTGCAGTGGTCAACTAGTAATCTACGTCATTATTTCTCGTCATTTCGTCTGTACATTCACTTTCGTGTGGACCTGTTTCGTTAAGTCTGGTTTAGATGATGTAGCAAGGTCGAAATGAAGACTCATTAAGCTTTAAATACATGATGTAGATCATCGACAATACCAGACTATTGTGCAATGAAATGTATGCTTGGTCAGATAGCGTAATTCTGTATAAAGTGTTTAAGAGTGATTCATTTACCTAGTATACGAGGTTAGGGTAATTTTGGTAATCGTCAAAAAATTTGATCTCCGTTTTTACTGATCTACACGTTTAACAACAGGAAACGGAAAAAGTGTAGAAGCCTATTGAAATTAAGAAAATTTGAATTTAAAATGTTAAAATGAACAAGGCATGTCTAAAATATCTTCTTCGGTTTTCTGAGGTCATGGTACGTGAAAATAGTTTTAAAAAAATCAGAGATCGAAATGTTTGGGGAATACCAAACTTACTTAGTGGGTAAGAAAAACTAGATATAGGCTACTTGTTTCGTGATGAATGTAAGAAGAAATGGATAACCTGTTTTCGTGATCTGGTAAGGAAAACAGGTTATACTGTTTTCGTGATCTGGGCATGGAAAATGGGTTATACTCTTTTCGTGATCTGGGCAAGAAACACTGGGTATACCATTATCGTGATCTGGTAAGGAAAACAGGTTAAACTTTTTTCGTGATCTGGTAAGAAAAACAAGGTTATACTTTTTTTCGTGATCTGGTAAGAAAACAGGTTATACTTTTTTCGTGATCTGGTAAGAAAAAAAGGTTATACTTTTTTCGTGATCTGGTAAGGAAAACAAGTTATACTTTGTTCTTGATCTGGTATGGAAAACAGGTTAAACTTTTTTCGTGATCTAGTAAGAAAAAAAGGTTATACTTTGTTCGTGATCTGGTAAGAAAACAGGTTATACTTTTTTCGTGATCTGGTAAGAATAAAAGGTTATACTTTGTTCGTGATCTGGTAAGAAAACAGGTTAAACTTTTTTCGTGATCTGGTAAGAATAAAAGGTTATACTTTTTTCGTGATCTGGTAAGAAAACAGGTTATACTTTTTTCGTGATCTGGTAAGGAAAACAGTTTATACTTTTTTTGTCGTCTGGTAAGGAAAACGGGTTATACTGTTTTCGTGATCTGGGTAAGGAAAACGGGTTATACTGGTTTCGTGATCTGGGTAAATAAAACTGGTTATATTGTTTTCGTGATCTGGGTAAGGAACACTGTTTATACTGGTTTCGTGATCTGGGTAAATAAAAGTGGTTATATTGTTTTCGTGATCTGGTTAAGGAACACTGGTTATACTGTTTTCGTGATCTGGGTAAATAAAACTGGTTATACTGTTTTCTTGATCTGGGTAAGGAACACTGTTTATACTGGTTTCGTGATCTGGGTAAATAAAACTGGTTATATTGTTTTCGTGATCTGGTTAAAGGAACACTGGTTATACTGTTTTCGTGATCTGGGTAAGAGAAACTGGTTTCGTGGTCTTGGAAAGGAAAACTGGTTACTGGTCTAGTAAACTAGGTATGAAAAAAGTAGGCTATTAATATTAATTAACTAAACTATTTTAAGTTAAGATGTTTATTTAAACCGAACTACATGACTTAGGGTCCGTAAGTATATTTGAAGAGTCATTTTTATAAAGTCTAAGACTTTTAAGCGGCAGTTTAAATTGTAGACAAACGCGTGAAATTTTAAGGGTTCTTCAGTTTTACCAACGAACCCTAATAAAAAGAAATCAATGAAAATGCAATCCATCTTTTAACGGGTGTTGGATTATTGGTCATATATTCTCACAAAACAGGTTTTAAAACTTATACGCTACGCATTTATCATTGTGTGGTTAAATTAAGTTCTACTCGTCATACATAAAACTATAATTATGATTTAGCACTGTTATATATTTTTAAATCCAAATCATTTTCTTTCAGTTTTGAACGTCACATCTGAAGAAAATGGGGGGGGGGAGACATGACATCTGACACTTTAAATTAGGCCTATTGCCAACATACTAATTTTCTCGTCGAATGTACATATTTATTCGTAATCAGAATAATGTTCATTTTAATTTGATATCAAAAATATAATATTTCCAATAAAACATCTTTTCAACTTGATTTTCCCCCTAAACTACCCCAAGGTCATTTTTTCAGTTACTGTCATATTTTTAGTATATGTGCGACAATACAATGAATATAAATGTAAAGTTTTAAATGCACAGGATTTATTGTTTTTCTGTGTAGACTGGGGGTAAGTCAAGAATTTTAAATAGCAACCCCTATTGAGTGATACCTCATTTTAAAGGCCTTTTAAAAATAAGAATAATGGCGTAAACTAGAGGTCTCTAAGTTCATCCTACCCAACATAGCGACCAATTGAATTGTGAATTTTACGTTAATAATTACACCGGAAATGTTACGATATGTACAACAAGCTTTTGAGTCCAGAATCTATTTCTGTCAAAAAAGTAAATGGTAGCCATTTCAAGAACTAATCCGAGCTAAAAACAACCGGAGTTTGTAGGTTAACATTCACAATTTGATTGCTCGCTATGTTGGGTAGAATAAAATTAGAGACCTCTAGTTTGCGCCATTATTCTTATTTTTAATAGGCCTTTAAAATGAGGTATCACTAAAAAGGGGTTGCTATTTAAAATTCCTGACTTACACCCAAACTAACCCATTTTGGGGGTTAGGGTTGAAAGTTTTGATCCTTCAAAAACTCCTCCTTTGGCTATCAAAACTTTCCCCAAAGCAAATCTGTCTATTTCCATTAATAAAAAAAACATAAGAGGGGGGTGGGACTTTTTGGACACATGGTATATATATATAGGTGTACAAAATAAACATCATGATTTTTGTAGTTAATTCCAGTTTGTGGTAACCTGTGTTCAAATAATTGGATTTGTGCATAACCTAACCTAACCTAACCTAACCTAACCTAACCTAACCTAACCTAACCTAACCTAACCTAACCTGTGTTCAAATAATTGGATTTCGAAATGATTATGTTTGGAGTATGTTGTTTTTGCACTGCTTTACATTCAAATCCATGAATCGATTTTAATGAAATTAAGTATGTAGTCGTATTTTGGTTTTATATCGAGAGTTATATTTCATTTTATTGATAACGATTTTGATCAAATTTTGTTTAAGTGAGGCTCAAAAGATTTAATTTAACGTACAGATAAGCTTCTTTAAAAAATGGCCGGTCGTGAGCTGACGGTAAAAAAAAAATCAAAAATCGGCCGAGGAACTGTTATAAAAGACGTAATTTTTCAAAATCGACTTTACCTATTTCATTCAAATTTTAGTAATAATTGGCAAGAACAAAAATTAAGTTTGCCAGCTCGATTTTAATAAAACGTGAGGACGCATTATGGTCCAAACGAAGGAAGTTTAGGTCTTATTTAAATATATCAATATTTTTCAAAAACGCCGACCATTTTTCATTTTCATTTTTTTGACTGACAACTACCAAATTATAATTTTAGTGAAGAATTATTTTGGTAGATTTTTATTTGGGATCGAAAAGTGATTTTAATTATTTTATTATGTTAATTTCGTAGAATAATTAATTAAACTCAATTAAATATTCTCTTTGAGTAGTTACATTGATCCGTGTATTTTTAATTCTCTGTGTTTTGTTGCCTTTGTATTTATCCTTTCAGCATCAGTCAGTGAACTTAGTCTGTGAACTATCTCAAGCATCAATCACCTGTCAACAATCAACTGACATGTTACAATACCTAGAGGGCATGGCCACCTGCAAACATAACCTCAAAGTCTGACGTGGAATACTTGTTGCACGATCCTCTAATACCTTATTGGTTTAGAAGAAAACTGTTATCCACTATATCATCAGCGTATGTTTGAATGGACTTAAATTTCCTTTTATCTTTAGAATCAGCTTCTAAAATATAACTGTGTTAGTTTTAATCACTCTGTATATTTACAATGATTACTAATTGAATTAAATTAACAGCATTGCGCAAAGTTATCATACACTCATTCACAAAACCAAATATCAATCAGCTACAAAATTAAAAGGGGGAAGGCGATATTTATAAATTTTTGCTACATGTAGTATCTAAAAGCACAAATAAAGTTTAAATCTAAGAAGTCCAATAGCATGCGATAATGAATTAATATGTGGGTTGAACAGTTGTAGGTTTGTGGGTTTAGGTATAGAATGCGCTAGTGTGGGAGGAGTCTGACCATTGAATACTGGATGTTATCCTTGCAATGAGTTGTTAGATGGAAGCGCTACAGGTTTAATTTTATTACATGGAGATGGACAATATGTAAATTTAATGGGAACAGCTAAAAAAAACTAAATTGAGTCATGATCAACATAAATAGCGATTTCAGTTAAATACGAGGGGAAGTATCTGACAAGCGAAGCGAGTGAAAGCTATTTACAAAATTAATAAGTACATCGATAGTCACTATGCGAATGGAATTTAAATTATAAAATGGCAAAAAATCAGGTTAAAAGATTTTGGTCAATTGTTTTGTCGTTTAAAGAGGAAAAAAGCTTGCAGACATCTTCGTCTTAAAAATAATGGGTGAAAAATTATAAAATTCCTAGCTCTCGAATATTCTCAAATGTCAGGGATCCTCACAGCTCACTGTAGTGAATACAAGATTAGCAATTACGAGGGGACATAAGCTCAGTGAATAACGGACTCCCACTGAAAGAACAGTAGTATACAAACACCCTACCCATATTGTACGAGAAGACCTCCAACTGTAAAAGGAATTTGGGCTAACATGCTGCATGAACTTAACGCCAAGCTCAACCTTTTTCATAAATCATCACTTGGAACACAACCTGAATTTTCTAGTACGATTCTAAGACGAAACGACAGTCAAAGTACAATAAAACATATCCTCACCGAGAATGAAAAAAGTTCATCAAAGCAAGTCTATATTTAAATTCAAAGTTTTAAAAACTCATTCTTGAGTAATCGTATCCAAGTCACAGATTTTAATCTAAGTTATTTAATACTTAATATTTACTCCGTCTTGTGACTTACTTTGTAACATATGTTACGCGTTTCAGAACGTATGTTCATCTTCAGACTCGCTCTTGAGACGTCGTTAAAACATTAAAACTCTACAAAACATACACAACACATACAATAAACAAATAACACTCAAATGCGCGACATGTGTACACCAACGGTTCAAGAACGACCGCGCATAAATAACAAATTTCAAAGCTACATAACAATAAGAACGAAATTACTCAATTCTTTCGAATATGTAGTGAGTAATTTTCGTCCTTATTTTATTCGAAGTTTTGACACAATTTGAAAAAAAAATTATACATTACTTTAAAACATTTAGTCAGTAAATATCACACTTATTTTATTAAAATTTGCGATAATTAAGAAACGAACTTGCGTAATAACTTTAGAATTTTTAGTCATTAAATTATCTTACTAAGTTGACTCGAAGTTACGCAACAATAAAAAACGAACTTGCGTAATAATTTAAGAATTTGTAGTTATTAAATTATCTTACTAAGTTGACTCGAAGTTACGCAACAATGAGAAACGAAATTGAGCAAGACTTTGGAATATTTAGTCGGTAAATGTTTTACCTATTTTAATTATAATTGTCACCAAAATCGTGTTAACAGAAATATACACGTTTGTTTTATGAATCAAACGAATGCAAATTAAATTAACTGAGGCAAGAGGTGTCAGAAGTCGTGAGCCGTTCATCACGATGTTTATGTCCACCTTCTACCATTTTATAAAACAAGACTTATTGGTATTGTAAATATTTAAAGCGGGCTACGGTCACTAAACATTTACGTTTATTATTATTTTACTTTCTCACAAAGTATTTTTTCCATTAATTTCAAATAACAGGCAGACAGATTGATAGACTCCAGATGGTTTTATTTTATATTTTGGCATAAAAACCAAAACGTATAATTTTATTTTTTTCAGAATCGATTTAAGTATATATTAAACTTGTCTAAAATATAACCTCTAAAATTTTACTAGTCTCCATTCTTGAAAAAAATTCCTTTGTCTACAGTTGTTGACAAAGTGGCATTTTGTTCATTTAAATTAGTTTGCAAAACAGCTGATTTCTCAACAGTTTCACTTTGCCCACTACTTTGCACACTACTTTGCTCACTCCGAATGGCAACTGAACAAAACAAAATTTAGGTTAAGTTTATTTGAATTGATTTATAATATACAGGAAATGTCCCGTATGTAGGTTAGATTAATTCTTACATGTAAAATAACATAAATAAACAACAAAACAACGTTTTAAAGTTGAAAAAGGAAGTAATTATTCATGAAGATGATTGACAGTGTATGTACACGGAGAGTATTTTTCGTTTGCCGAGTTTTGAAGTTGGCAATCCCGTTTCCGCAAGAATACACCTAAGTTATTTGTAATATTCATAAATAACCTCAGTTTTGACGTGAGAACTTCTACTCATTGGTGATGTGTTGTTTAGCACTACTGCTATATTTTGTGTAGTTAGTTTTAAAATATGGACAGTTCAGAGGATGAAAACCTGTCAAATACCCCGCCTAAATTAGCGGAAAAAGTTAACAACGTTGTATTAAATCTCCTTCCTGTCAAATCAAGGAAAAAGTACGACCGCCAGTATGAACTGTTTTTATTGCCAAAATAACAACTGTAGACAAAGTATAATGTGCAGTTCGTGAGCAAAGTGTCTTTTTTAAACTCGATAAAATTGACGCACTGGGCAAGCCTCGTGCGTCAACATTTTTCTCTCGTTTAAAAAAGTGCCACTTTGGTCACTAGTTGCACAAATAACTATTTTATTTTTTTTTTCAATAAATTGGAAAAGCGATGTGGAATCTCAATATAGTTTAGTTAATACGCTGATTGTAAATGGGGGATTTATAGAGATGTTGATCAATTAAAAGTTATTGGCGTAATTAAAAATGATTTGTAGAAAATTTCACCAGAGTTTAATAGTTTCTTTAGCGGAATTGCTGATTATTTGCGTAGTTTAATTAATCCATCTTATTTTAATAGTTCGATTGAAGATTTATTTACAAGTCGTGGGATTTCTAGACATGACCTCTAAATAATGTTCCAGGATTTGATAACTAATCAACTACTTTAAACTAATATTAGAAGTGTTCGAAATGTTTTCTAATATAATTAAAATTATATCTGAGGCTGTGGCGGAAATCCTGGTTTACCTTTATAATTGGATTATATAAACTGGAGAATTTCCGGATTGCCCCAAAATGGCAATTCTAGTATTTAAGTGAAGGGATAGGAAAGAAGTTAACAGTTAAAGGCCAGTTTCATTACTTTCCGTTCTAAAATTCTTCAAAAAATAGTTTAAAAGTTATTTGTTACTTTCCTAACTAATGTAGACTTTTTGGTAATTGTAAGTGTGAGTTTAGAATTAATTGTTCAACAGAAAACGTTTTAGTAAATTTTGGGATACTATCTATCGTGGGTTAAATAAGGGGATGACCTTATTTTTAGACGCCACCGATCACAAGTTGTTTTTTTAAATAAGTTGTGGAAAGCTGGCGTTAGGGGTTTGCCCAACACTTGGTTCTCTAGTTACCTGTTAAATTTTAGACAGTGTGTTAGAGTTATTGAGAGTGTTAAAAGTAAAGTTGTTGAAATTATACACGGTGTTCCACAACGATCAATTTTAAGACCAATTCTATTTTTGTATTTATGTTAACAACTTTTGCCAAGCTCAGCTTCTTGAGCTGTGTCTTCTTTGCAGGTAACACTGTAACTTACTTATTGGGAAATAATTTAGAATAAATTGTTACCAAATTGATAAAAGACTCACTAAGTCATTAGTAAATATTTTTTAATCCTTGTGGCAAAACTCTGTACGATTCTTTCTTTAAAAGACTTCGTTAAGTTCTTAAATGATATGTACAGTACGTTGTATGAATAAAGAATATAACTGTAAATGTTTAAAAATTGAAGCGGTAGATGAGTTTAAGTACCTGGGGCTCATCGTAGGTCGTCATGGAGACAGTAACTTAATAATCATGGTAGGAAATTATTTTTTGTTAAGAGAGCAATGTCTAATAAAAAATTTGAAAAACGTATACCTTCCTTCGTGAAATCTAAAATAAGCTTTGGATTACAGTGCGGAGGGGCCATTATAATTGTCTAAAAATATCTTATTCAAATTATTAAAAAAAAAAATAGGTTTGTAATTTCCAATTCTCTTTTTGGACACTTTAACATCCTTCCACTTAAAAATCTATATATCTTTAAAGGTTTAAGCTTATTTTATTCTCTGAACTCAAATAGTTTTGGAAGCATATAAACAATTATAACTTGGAAATATTTATTCTATAACGGTGGTACAGTTCAAAGTAACTTTACATAAACATTCTTTCAGTTATTGTGTACAAAGTTATAATAATATGATTAATATCTCATTGTTTTTTGCCAGTCAAAAACAACGTAAAAAGATTTAAAACAATTGTTTCATATAAATAATATTTCTAAATTAACCATATATATTTTTTCCATTTTTCAGTTTTGAAAAGGATGTGTTTTTTGTTTTGCACAAAAATATTTATCTTCTATATTTTATGTACGGTATGCATCTAGTGCGCGCACACGCGCGTGTATGTGTGGTAAACTCACGCATTCTTTAAGTTTTAATTTTCATTTTACAAGAACATCATTGTTGTAAAAATGACAGTTATATTTGTTTACTGGGATGTGTATTTTAGTAAGTTGGTATATTTTGTGGTACTTTTTTTTAAACTTAGTATGGAAAAAAATATGTTTTGTTAAATTATGTTCTAAAAGTAAAGATTTTTTGAAATTATAATATTATTATTTGTCATCGGGTATAGGTTATATATTTTCATCAATTTCAATTCATTCTAAGTGATGGATATTTCCACACAGGCTTTTTCCTCTAGTGATCCATAATTTATTTCATTATTAGTTAAAATTTTTATTCAATTTACAATGCATAGTTGTTATTTTAAGTTTTTGCAATGAATATTTTTGTAGTTTTGTACTTTTTAGAAAAATTATCAATATTAAATTTTTTCGTAAATAATGAAATAAATAAATATATGTAAAGAAAATAGATATTGGGTTAACTATTTGGAATTTCTACAACCCCCGGTTTCTTTAGGCTTAATTTCATTCCAAATTTGTTTTCGTTTAGCCCCTGTTTCTTTTAAGCTTAGCTTCTTTCCAAATAAGGTGTTGGCTTAGTTTCTTTGTAAATTGTGTTTTGGCTTAGATCTGTCATAATTAATTGCCTTGGTCATCATTTATCAAAGGTTGTGCATTGTCCAAATTAATATTTAGTAGCCATGACATGGTTACATGATTGTCATAGATGCTGGTTAAGAGTTATTAACTTATATAATTAAATTCCTTTTAAGAGTTAATAAAGTGCTTAAATATATATTTTAAAACTTGTGAAAATGTTTAGTAAATAGTTAATGGAACCTAGAAAGGTCATCTTGTTTTGGAATTGGAGTGTTTCATAAATTGTTTTTTTTTAAATAACATGTGACAATTTTTAAAACAAAATAAAGAAGATGATGGGTGCCATATGGTAATTACCAACCCGAAACATATACAAGCAGGTCCTCTAAAAGTGATACTCAAAAATGGGTTTCTTGGGCCTTGAAGGATATATTAACTGTATTGTTAGATCAAGTGGTTTTACAAAGTAGGGTAGGTTTGTTTGAAACTGTTGTTACACAGGTTTTCTGGACTTAGAGGTGAAATGCACTTTTACACATTCAAGTAGAACAACAATCTGCCTTATATATATATGTAGGAAATTTTATTATAACCCAAATTGACGATATTTTCTTCATTGTTTGAATACTAAAGACCTCTCCGCCATTATTGCTTTGTGGAAAAGAACATAAAATAAAGACCCCTAGTCCTTGAATACAGTAATATCACCAGGGTTGGAAATGAACAAGAGGTGATAGAAATAGTTATTTGTGAATTAAAGGTGGAAAGCTCGACTTTGTAGTCCAAAGGGAAAAATCTTGGTAATTTCCTCGAAGATGACAAAGAGACTTTTTACAAGTAATATATTATACAAGATTTTTTCTACAGTTATAATTTTAATAAAATGACTACATCAATTTTATGATATTGATGTTCAACTTTATTGAACAGGTTAACAGGTTATATTTATGAGGGTACAAATACATAACATTTGAGTTATTTAAAGTAGGTCTTGATTTAAAAAAATCTCTTGTAATTTCTGGTATGAGATTTGCAGTTATATAATCAGAATTTTGAATAATATCTGGACGAGTACTTTCAAAATTATAATTACTGCCACTAAGTTTTATAGAAATAAACTATCAAAATGTTTCGCTTAATTGAGAAATTAGTTTATGACGCAACACAATTAACTGAAGCTCACGTTTTAAATGTAAACAATGTTTTCTTGTTGTCTGTTGCCATGACAACAACTTAACGTCATTTGATTTAACACAAAACCTCGGGTAGCCAATGTTCTTCTTATGAATACTTTTCATCCTAGAACAGAACAGTAACACATGACATGTCAGCTCTGTGTAGAAGGTTGTAAAGGCTACTTTCATTGTTAGCTTTAATCATAAGCACACAATTAAATTTCAGTAAATAATAAATTACTGAAATAAATAATATTTAACAAATCTTTTACAGTCAGTAGATTCCAAACGGTTTTGGTTTATCAAATACATGTTCTGTATAAAAACCATCATACAATTAAGTGTTACTATTAAATCAAAAATAACAATTTGGCAACTATATTGGAAAAATAGCAGCGACTCTTCAAAAATTAGATAAGATATTTTAAAATCCATACATAATTAAAGTAGAGAAGTTTTCCCATTATTTTACTAGTAAAGATTTTTATCCTTAGAGATCCTAACAACGGCCATTTTGAGTTGTTAACCCTGTACAATCTGTTATACAACACTATAACAAGGAAGGTAAATACAAGAATAGCAATGACTTAGGCTATAATAACCTCAATTATGTAAACGGTTATTTGTAAAGAGAACGGTTGATATGATGGGCGGTTGCACTCTGCTTCAGGCGCATTCAAGGTTTAAAAACTTTGACCTTGTGAATGACCTTTAACAATTGACCGATTCTGTACCGATATTCTGTCACGCTTTGTGAAGACGCTTGGAGTTCGATTAACGATTTATTTGTACTAGAGTACCCGTTGCTCGAAATATAGAAATAATTTGTTATATTTAAATATTTTAATTTAAACATCGTTCATTCATTCAGCAAATTGTAAATAGTACAACTTTGTATCGTATCCTTAGTGCTCGTTTATACAGATATTAAGCCCATGCATAATTCTCAAGTAATTGGAGAGATAAACACGCCTTATAAGTTTCTGTTCCTTCTAATTAGAGGCATTGTGACTATTAAAAACAGTGCAATAAACTTAACAAATTCATGGATAAAAACATTGCAAAATTAACACCTATTAACAAAATTAAAACAACCTTATTTTATAACATTGTATAATAAGTCAAAATGAACAGATAAATACCATAGTTTGTCAAAAATAAATAATCAAAACAGAAATACCAACACTTCTTTAACAAATAACTACACTTTTGTTTAGTTTGCTTTAAATTATTTTTATTTATATGTATCATTAACAGCTGATATTATTTGATTGCTGTAGTTAAAACAACGTGTTTTTTATAATAAGAACAAATTCTTAATATAAAACCAGATGCTATTTATTATTTACAGATTTTTATAAATTCCAGCAAAATTTTTTAAATTACTGATGTTTATAAATTCCAACCAAATGTTTGTAATTACAAATGTCTATAAATTCCTCAATGAAAAATATCATAAGTTTACTGGTAAAACTTTCATATTTTCTAATTTCACTCCCTTATGTTTCGTTTTTTTTTTTTTTTTTTTTTTTTTTTCAAATTTAGGTGGAAACAACTTCAAACTGAGCCCTATCCAACGAGACAACAAACTTCAAAATCTGTTAAAAACTGTTGGAAGAGTTCTACTCACAAAAAAACCATTAACCTATTAAATAAGTATAGATTGTCAATTCTATTGTAAATCATCTTATACGAGTGTTTCAGGAAGAAAGGGAGAAAGTTCAACGTAAGCTTCAATGTCTGTTTATTCTCTATTTTTCAGGTATTGCATTGTAACTCAGTGATTTTTTATTTCCCCAGTATAGAAAATATAAAGTAAGTTTTGGTAATAGTTCAAAATTTCGAGCACTGTTTCTTGACTGATCTACACGTTTCATGACTTCAGGGAGCCGAGAAGTAATTTTCCGCAGCCGTCTTGAAAATGTCAAAATGGCTGCTATTTTGAACAATTTTGTGTGTGTTATTCACCTTGTATAATTATATAATAATTTGTATATTTAAATTCTACATGTCATTGTACCAACTTCATGTCTCTACGATAACAAATAGCGAAGTTATTGTAAAAAATTATTATCAGCCACGATCATAGCGCATCGAGCTTCTAGGCTGAGACACATTAGTGTCTAACCTACAGAAAAAAATAATTGAATAGACAATTACGACGTTTAAAAAACCTGTGTTAAAGCGGTTTTAAACTAGACAACACTTCTTATCTACCAATAAATGTTTCTATAAGGCTCAAGGATCCATCTTTCGGGGATTACATTTAGAAATGTCGCTTGTATTAGATTGTGTCATGAGCCTGGGTAGGTACCATGATGACGTCCACCAATAAGATTTTTAAGGCGTAAAACCATTATGGTTGTAAGATTAACTAATTGGCAAAATCAGGATTGAAATCCTGGCCTTCTATTAAAAAAAAAAAAAACTTTCTCACGCATATATTTCTTACGTATGGAGAAAGCTATGTGATAGATTAAAAAAAGTAGATTTTTTTACAGATATATCCGTTTTGAGACCCCATGCGTTGAAAAATTGATTTTAGAATTGTGTCATCCTGTGCTTTACAGCATAATTTTAATTAAATTTTGTATATGGGCGAATTTAACCATGTCTCGGGAGATATTTTTAATTTTTTCCATAACTCAAAATTCGTTGTACAATGGGAAATAACACAAAAATAACGATTTTTTTTCAAAATCGTCTGTAACGATTTTGATTAAATTCAAGTGTAGCCTCTTAATGACTCAAACAAAACTTATTGGTCAACATGTTTTCAAAAATTTTGTTTTATGAGTTATTAGTAAAAAAAATAATAACAGCAATCTGCCTTGCAGCTGATATAAAAACTTTTTCGATTTCTCACAAACGAATCTACCGATTTCGTTCAAATTAGTCTGTCTTCATATATCAAGAATAATGACTCAAACCCATGTACAAAATTATATGTAAACTAATCAGAAATTTCATAATTAACACAATCCGTTTTAAAGATAATTACCCACGGTGAATTCCGTTATATATCATGGTACTTACTCAGCTCCAACACAAGCAGATCTTCTACATGTAATACCCAGAAGTTGGGTTGTGCCTTAAGATCAGGGATCTTGCTCGTTGAAAACAGTTGTTACACAGGTTTTCTGAATCTCGTAATTGTGTTTATCAGTACTTGACGTCAGCTAGGCCGTAGATGAGCCTCGTAGACGTGTATATAATTGTACAGACTCCACTCGCTTCGCTTTAGCTTTGATTCTAGCGGGCCAGGAAACTATATGAATTAGCTTTCACTCGCTTCTTACTCTCTGTCTAATATCGTAACTATACGAATATCACACTTTCTTTAGAGGTTTGAAAATAAATTTTTAATAATAACTTCGCTATTTGTTATCGTAGAGAGGTGGGGTTGGTACCGGCAAATGTTTATCTAATTTATTTTGTTGTAAACTAAATAACACACGAGATATGAAAAAAAAATCAGAAATGGCCGCCATTTTGATATTTTTGAAAATAACTTTTTTGTATTTTGAAGCCATGAAACGCGAAGAGTAGTCAAAACACAGATGTAAATTCTTTATACTTTATATACTGGGAAAGTAATAAAATGTGAAATTCCGCCGCTTTCGTTGTATCTCAAGTTCTTACGTTGATTATTGTTTTTAATTGTTTATCATTTCTCCATACGTAGATTTACCTAATGATCGTAATTTTGAGAATAGTGTTTACCCTAAATAACCATTATTATCGGGACCATAGACCTTACCTTACGCAGGTAAAAGGAGATTAGTTTATTGAGTAACAAACATGACCTCGAATTTGGCGGCCGGTTGTCTCAAACTTGTTTGATTTATTTCCTTAATATTTTTACATAATCCTCTCAGCCCAATAAGAAAGTGTTCTCATTAGCTGGATGGTTTGTTGTAGGAAATCAATAAGGTGACCTTAACTTGGAACTGATTGTGGGTAGAGTGGACACAGTAGATGTGTTGTGTTATTGTGTTTATGTGGAAGGTGTTCCTTTTGTTATTGGTTGGTTAGTTACACATAAACTGTCATTAATATTAATCGTAAATCAAAACTAAGATTTCATTATCTTTATGTATGTTTATTTTGTATATAAATTTAAAAAATAGTTGTTTTTAATTAACTTAGCAGAAATCTAAAGATGTGCATAAGTTTAATATGTAGTCACGAAATAAAATATCCTGCATGTGCCGAGTAATTGCACAAAGAGTTCTTGTAACTAAACCTACAGTAAACAAATTAAAAAATTAACGATTTCTGTCTATTTATGATGGATTGAACAAAACATTTTAATTTTTTTAAGCATAGTTTTAAGTTAATTATTTTTAATTTGGTAAAAATGGTAAATTGGATATTTACACCCCAAACTGAATCATTAAAAACAATATCCTTACAAATACTACGATTTTATGACATGCAAGAAATCGATTACGTAGTTGGAATAAAAGTGAGTGAAGAAAGAGAGAAATTGAATGATTGATTTTTGCCTTTATTTTAAGAGGCGAAGTTAGAGCCATTTTGACCAATTAACCCCATACAAAAATACACATAAATTTAGAGAAAGAGGGAGGATGGGAGAGATAGAGAGTAGGTGGAGTGATAGATAGATAGTTAGATGAGAGAGAGAGAGAGAGAGAGAGAGGGGGAGAGAATGTATTGAGAAAGAGGGAGAGAGAGAAGGAAGGAATATAGTTAAGGAAAGGGAAGGAGAGGGACGGGGAGGGAAAAGAGAGAATTTGAAGGATAGAGATATAGATAGAGAAATATAGAGGGGAGAGAGGAAAAGTAAAAAGCGAAAGAGAAAAAGAATAGAGGCAAACAAAGATATATAGGAGAATGGGAGGGAAAGAGAGCTAAATGCATGCTAACTACGGAAGTTACCATTTCAACATTTTTTTTTTCTAAACCGATTTTAATCACCTTCAGTTTCATAGTATTATAAAATTTAACTTGATTTCCTGCTCAAAATTTCCCGAAGTTTAGTTAACCAAAAAGAGTGTTTCAGGTTAAATAATAAGCAAGCCCTTCAGACGTTCACTTATGAGTATGGATGAAGTTATCCTGATGTATCATAGCTGCATCTAAACCTTTTTATATATTCTTGGGTTACTTTTCTTTCTTTAATGTTTCGTAACAAGTCTCTATTGACTTAGTCTTGTTCTCTTTCATTCTCCACCGTATTAGAAAATTCGAGAGCTATAAGTTTTCTTTCTTATACATTTTCTTCTCAATATGTATCAGAATAGTATAATAAGGTTAATTTAACCACAGTGCAAGGGATCGGATCTGTCGGTCAGTTAAAATTTGTGTTATTGTTGTTTGGCTTTTGAGTTTTTGGTTTTATGTTAAGGAGCATAAACAATTACTCCTTAAAAATTAATAAAAAAATAAGTAAGCATTTTTATATTTTTGTTGTCAACTGTATTGATTTAAGTTAATTTAATTTACAATAAATCAAATACACTCTGAAGCATACACATACACAAAAACAAAAGAAAGAGGAATCAAACTGTTTTGTTTTTAATATCGTTACTCTTAATGCATGGTGGTCAGGCTTCATTTAATTAATAAACGAAAAGTGTAAATTTTCCGGATTTGGGGAAAATTTCTATCAGTATTTACTATTTTTATGTAATAAGTTTACAAGAACACAGTCTATGATCGTTTACTCATGTCAACGATTATTCCCAAAGACACATAACAACGATGGAGACCACAGATCCCTAATTGTCGAAGAATGTGACCTCAGAAACAATAAATAATACTGGTAGGACAAAAGGATTCGATCTACAACCTTAGCCTACATCGGTACAATAGCGAGAGACAGGCTGCAGACAAATATAACTTGAGATGAACTTCACCCGACCTTGAAGTGTATCCAGGAACAACCAGAGGCTAGTCTTGTACCAGGACTTGCTTGCAGAAAGGTTGTTCAAAATGAGGAAATGTGTTTGTTGTCAATACAGGGTGATTGAAACAGTTCTGTTGTGACTGCTGTTTAATTAAGTTTAAAAATTACAAAAAAACTTTAAAAGCTAAACGCAGGATTTTTGAGTTAAAACTACGGTACGGTATTACCAAATTTATTATATCATCCGCCATTTTCCGATATAGCTGTCAGCTCTAAATTTTATCTGAACCCTTATTTTTGTGACGAATTTGGGTATAACTGTTTTTAAGGCTTTTTTATTCTTTGATATTTTTTCGATATCTTTAACTTTTTAGAAATCATAAGAGCTCAAAGTTGTGAAAATAGATAGTTTAAGGCATTTTCAGAGGTTAATTTTCCTTACCTCAAACAGTTAAACCTAATTTTAATTGACACATTGATATAGTGTAATGTGTAAGAAAAAATGATAAACGTTTGAAAAGCATAAAGTTTTTACAAACTTTGCAGGATTAAATAAAGGCAACATTTTTGAGAAGTTAATAATTATTTTTCTAGATAAAAAATATGTTGGCAATACACTTTATAAATACATGGTATCATTAACTATTTTAATAAAATATGATTTACGCCGGGAATTCTGAAGTTAAATATATATTTTAAAGACGAGGGTTAATTTTTGACTGACAACTGCCGAATTGACATTTTTGGTACCATTTTATTTGGTTTTTGGGATGATTTAGTCCAAACAATATTTATTATTTAAACAACCTCTCGAAGAAGTTTTTTTTTTTTTTTTTTTTTTTATTTTTATTTTTTTTAACAAGTGTTCTTACTCCAATCCACCATCGTATCTGTAGACGTACTGTTTCTTTGATCAATACATTCTGTAATTGTACCGTTGCACTCAACAGTTACACTCCAAATAATTGATGTCCTTCATTTAAATAGCCTCACAAGAAAACTCCATTGGACTCAAATCAGGAGATTGTGATGGCCGTTTGTGCGAATCCATTTATCAGAAAAGTGATTGTTTGATTGATGGGGAATTTGGCAACAGATGTTTGACATTGTATTTTGAACCAGATATATATTATTTTCTTTGGATATTTAACTCCTAACATAAGCATTATAATTACAGTAGATTTGAATTAGTTTGTATCTGTTACAAAATAATTTTATTTAAAGTCCTGCATTGGTATTTGCACATCCTAAACTATGTCTCATACAACAGTGAGAAGTACGGAAAATTTCCTTAAAAAACAACAACTTTAAATGATCCAAAGTTCAAACGCCTTTAACTCCTAAACATTCACTAGATTCACCTCAAGTAATTTTTTTTTTTCCAAAAAATTATGTTTGAATTTTTGAGTAACCCATTTTGAGTCGAGATTTATCAAAAAATACACAAGAAAAACATTATTAATATTAGGTGTAATGTAGGAAAACATCATACAAAAGAATACATATAAGACATTTTTAAGTTAACCGTTATATTGGAAAAAAAGGGCAGCCGTTTTTAAAAGTTTATAAAAAAGTTTTCAAATTCAATAAAAAGTAATGAAGGTCCTACAATTTTTCAGAGAATTAGTAGTTTAGGTTAGGTTAGGTTATGTTAGGTTTTGTTATGTTAGGTTAGGTTAGGTTATGTTAGGTTAGGTTAGGTTATGTTATGTTAGGTTAGGTTAGGTTATGTTAGGTTATGTTATGTTATGTTATGTTGTGTTATGTTAGGTTAGTTTTCAATAGTTTAGCAGATACTGCCATATATAATGAGTCTGTATATAGACCGAGTAACTTCCAAGGGCTGACTTTTGCCTACTTTTAAATCAATATAATAGTATGCCAAGCATTGCACAATGTCAAAATAATTTATTTTAAGTTTTACCGATTGTAGATATTACACTGTTTACACAATAAAGTTTGAATTTTTACGTTATAAATAACTCTTACCTGACCTTATAATCATTTATAAATAACCATTACAACAATAGCTCGACAAGTAAGATTTATGATGGATTAAACCTCGTGACAATTGTGGCAGCGTCGTTCATGCGGAAAATAAGTCTACACAGTTCAGATGTATATGTAGTGATTATCGATTGTAGGGCAATGGAATCGAAAGTAAAGCTATAACTGACCTTCATGAAAGAAGTTGTAGCCTATATGAATTCGATAGTAATATTGGTAATTGTCCAGTAATATTGGTAATGTTTTAATAAAGCAATTTGTACTTGTTTTTGTTTTGTGATTCGGGGTTTTTTTAAAAGTTAAAGATAAATTTTGGGTTTTGTGATAATAGGCCTACTGTGTACAATAACTTATCTTGTTTTGACTTTTTTTACTGATTTTCACTTTTCAAGACCTCAGAAAACCTAAGAAGTGTTTCGACACGCCATCCTACTTTGTCTTTGTTGTCTGTAAGTTACCAGGATAGCGACAAAAATATAAGATTAGAACAGGGAATATGTTATGGGTGACAATAGAACCTTTGAAATTCAGAATTTAAATTTAAAATATCAAAATGGCGGACATTTTAAAGTTTTTTCCTATCTCGTTATTATTCAACTTGTTTTAAACTATGTACAAATTTGTAGATTTCAATTCTGCATGTAATGCTACCAATATCATCTCTTTACGACGACCAATAGCGAAGTTATTTTCAAAAATTTCGAACACTTATCTCCCAAGAAAACGTATTCGAATTACGAGATCAGGCAGGGCCGACTTGTTGGCGCCAGTGTAGCGAGTGGAGGCTTTCTCACATATGTACAGCTTGGAGACACGCTATGGTCGAGACACTGCCACGAGCGAAGCGAGTGGATTCAATAAAACATGTAAACATTTACAAGCTCTGTTAAACGACAACAAGATGTAGTGATATACATAATTACGAGGTTCAAAAAACCTACTCAGTTTTGTAAGTTAGAGAAAATTACACTATTGGCACCTTAACACTATTTAATTGACACTATTGGCAAAAAGAATGTGACAGCTTTATCTTGTAATATAATATAATTTAACATTACCAAGAATTCCCAAGAAACTAATTTTCGACATTAGCATTTAGAGGATCTGCTTGCATTACATTGTACTACGGGCTGGGTAAGTACCACTAAGACGCTCATTAACTTGTTTTAAATTTTCCGATCTCTTAATAAAATTTATTGATTGGGGAGAAGAGTTACAAAATTGAAATAACGTAGTATTTTTATTTAGAAAATTTTTTTTATTAAAGTCAAACATTTTAACTGACTTTTTTTTTAAAAGAAATAACTGATCACAAACGTTATAAACGCAATTGAACTCGTACCTAAAAAACGCCGATTTGTAATGGATCTCGTTCAACTTACAACTCTTTACAAACCTGTTTTTTGTTGTTGTAGAGGCGATAATACTCTCGACTATAAACATTTCTTTCTTGTTGGATGAAAAGCAAAAACTCTTAGATAAAGACCCTTATTTCTTGTTGTTTAAATGCAAAACAACTCTCGACTACAAAGACCTCTTCCTTTTTTTCTAAAGGAAAAACTGTCAGTTACAAACCTTTTTTCTTGTTGTTTAAGGGTAAAACAACTCTCGACTATAAAAATTTCTTTCTTTCTGTTTAAAACCAAACCCTCTCAGTTACAAACCCTTTGTTCTTGTTGTTTAAGGGTAAAACAACTCTCGACTATAAACATTTCATTCTTTCTGTTTAAAACCAAACCCTCTCAGTTACAAACCCTTTCTTCTTGTTGTTTAAGGGCAAAACAACTCTCGACTATAAAAATTTCTTTCTTTCTGTTTAAAACCAAACCCTCTCAGTTACAAACCCTTTGTTCTTGTTGTTTAAGGGTAAAACAACTCTCGACTATAAACATTTCTTTCTTTCTGTTTAAAACCAAACCCTCTCAGTTACAAACCCTTTGTTCTTGTTGTTTAAGGGCAAAACAACTCTCGACTATAAACATTTCTTTCTTTCTGTTTAAAACCAAACCCTCTCAGTTACAAACCCTTTGTTCTTGTTGTTTAAGGGCAAAACAACTCTCGACTATAAAAATTTCTTTCTTTCTGTTTAAAACCAAACCCTCTCAGTTACAAACCCTTTGTTCTTGTTGTTTAAGGGCAAAACAACTCTCGACTATAAACATTTCTTTCTTTCTGTTTAAAACCAAATCCTCTCAGTTACAAGCCCTTTGTTCTTTAAGGGTAAAACAACTCTCGACTACGAACATTTCTTTCTTTCTGTTTAAAACCAAACCCTCTCAGTTACAAACCCTTTGTTCTTGTTGCTTAAAGGTAAAACAACTCTCGACTATAAACATTTCTTTCTTTCTGTTTAAAACCAAACCCTCTCAGTTACAAACCCTTTTTTCTTGTTGGTTAAGGGCAAAAAAACTCTCGACTATAAACATTTCTTTCTTTCTGTTTAAAACCAAACCCTCTCAGTTACAAACCCTTTGTTCTTGTTGTTTAAGGGTAAAACAACTCTCGACTATAAACATTTCTTTCTTTCTGTTTAAAACCAAACCCTCTCAGTTACAAACCCTTTGTTCTTGTTGTTTAAGGGCAAAACAACTCTCGACTATAAACATTTCTTTCTTTCTGTTTAAAACCAAACCCTCTCAGTTACAAACCCTTTCTTCTTGTTGTTTAAGGGCAAAACAACTCTCGACTATAAAAATTTCTTTCTTTCTGTTTAAAACCAAACCCTCTCAGTTACAAACCCTTTGTTCTTGTTGTTTAAGGGCAAAACAACTCTCGACTATAAACATTTCTTTCTTTCTGTTTAAAACCAAACCCTCTCAGTTACAAGCCCTTTGTTCTTTAAGGGTAAAACAACTCTCGACTACGAACATTTCTTTCTTTCTGTTTAAAACCAAACCCTCTCAGTTACAAACCCTTTGTTCTTGTTGCTTAAAGGTAAAACAACTCTCGACTATAAACATTTCTTTCTTTCTGTTTAAAACCAAACCCTCTCAGTTACAAACCCTTTGTTCTTGTTGCTTAAGGGTAAAAAAACTCTCGACTATAAACATTTCTTTCTTTCTGTTTAAAACCAAACCCTCTCAGTTACAAACCCTTTTTTCTTGTTGGTTAAGGGCAAAAAAACTCTCGACTATAAACATTTCTTTCTTTCTGTTTAAAACCAAACCCTCTCAGTTACAAACCCTTTGTTCTTGTTGTTTAAGGGTAAAACAACTCTCGACTATAAACATTTCTTTCTTTCTGTTTAAAACCAAACCCTCTCAGTTACAAACCCTTTGTTCTTGTTGTTTAAGGGCAAAACAACTCTCGACTATAAACATTTCTTTCTTTCTGTTTAAAACCAAACCCTCTCAGTTACAAACCCTTTTTTCTTGTTGTTTAAGGGCAAAAAAACTCTCGACTATAAACATTTCTTTCTTTTTGTTTAAAAAGAAAAACTTTCAATTACAAACTCTTTTCTTTTGCTGTTTAAAGGCGAAAAACTTTCTGTTAGAATCCTTATTTTCTTGTTGTTAAGGGAGAAAAAATTCTCGGAGATTATCGCCTTATAAAAAAGGGAAAATATGAGCGTAAATTAAAGATCCTTAGCCCTCTAATATTTTAATAGCTTCCAGGTTGGAAGAGAACAAGAGTTGTTGGTCAAAGGTACCTGCTAGTAGCAAATGTGCAGAAAAACTATCAGTAATATAATTATAAACATCTACGAGCACCTCTATGCCGGCTACAAGACTGTGGTGATAAGTCTATATATAATTGGGAAGTTCTGAAAACCTGTGTAACAACTGATTTAAACAAACTTACACTACTGGGTAAGACAACTTGATCTACTAAAATAATTTAACTTTTACTACAAAGCTCAAGAAACTAACTTTTGTGCATTTCATTTAGAGTTCTGTTAGTATTACCCATGGGCTGGGTATGTTCCACGATTGGATTCATTAACTTGGGGTTTTTACCGCTACAGTTTTCTTAGAGATTTTCCGGGCCGATTTTATAGTTGTATTCATGTAAAAGTGTTTAGAAACAATTTAGTTATCATACTTCTTAAAACATGCAATGAATAATACCATATTAATGTTCCTCTAGGTCAAATATTGTATGTCCTTGGACATTGTAAGCTATAAATAATTGTTGAAGGAAAAGAAAACAAGATTTGAAAACTGTTCTGCCCTATTTAAGAAGCAAACCAGTTCTTTAAGAAGCAAACACAATAAGCTTTTATAAATCTAATGCCAAAAGAATGTCTGGCGCGTGGGTGAGAAACTGTGGCAAAGTACAAGGATGAATGTACTGGGACTACGCCTAGTCTTGATAAGGATATAAATTGCAACAAGTAATTTAAATATTTGCTACTGTTTGTAATTCAATAAATTATATATAGTTGATTATTTGTTTATATATAAGTAGTTTTTGAGAAAGCCATGCATAGGTAAAAAATTTGGTTTTAGGTTTTTTGCAAATATATCCGTTCAGAGGGCCCTTGATTTCAAAAAGTGATTTTTGAAGCGATGTGTGTAGTCTGTGCAGTCTACAGTCCGAACACGTGGATTGCTTCTAATCAAATTCCGCATTTGGTCAAATCTAGAGAATTTTTCGACAACTCAAAATTTGATTGTATGGAAAAAAACCACTAAATTACAATTTTATCAAAATCGGTTACTATGATTTTTATTAAATTTTACTCAAGTGTAGTCTTCAATGACCCAAATTAAACGTGCTGTTTCCTCTTCAAAATGAGACTTTTCTTTAGTGCGTTTCGAATAGGAGAAAAATCGACTGAAAAACTTTTATAAAAGATGTTGGGGGTATTGATTTCGTTGAACTTTAGTGTAATTTTGAAACGATTCAACTATGAAAATACACATATATAAAGTACACAATGAGAAAAATAATGACGACCAACCACTTGTTTGAATAATTTATTTCTGTTCCACTAATTACTTCCACACAATGTAATTATTAATAGAGACGTCTTATCTGATACTTTGCATTCAATATTGAAGTCACGTGTCCATTAAGTATGCGGAAGACATTAAAATCTATTGGGGAAACATATATTGAAACACATAACGTCATCAAGATGCAAGGTTGAATACACAGGTGGTTAGAATGTCCTTCGGAAGACTAATTGAAATGTAAATGTTGGAATTGACAGATCACTATTTATATTAATTATTGGATTGACGAATATAGTAAAGTGCGCATGCGCGAAAGAAGAACGGACAGATCCTCATAAAAGGGTAGTTTGACTTTTAGTTTAGTTTAAATTATTAGGTTTTAACTTGTATATCACATAGATAAGTGAGAAAATATAGCTCTATAATTGTGAGATACTGTAATATCAAAAGCACACTTTAGGGCTCACTTTAATGAGTACGGGTTTAGCAACCCTGAGGGCACCTAACAAGATGTACACTTTACATAATGTAGTCTTGTGTGAGTTCCCTTTCTTTCATCTTTCCTGTCAGGTCTCTCTTGACCAACTCTTGTTCTCATTCGACCCTGAGACTATCAGAGTATTCGTTGGCTACGGATACCCTGTAGACGAAATCAAGTTTTGATAATAGCAAATAATTTGACGTCCGTTTTTTGACTGATCTTTACGTTTAATAGCCTCAGGAAACCGTAAAAGTGAATTTCCGACACGATGTCCGTCCTTCGTCGTTGTCGTTGTCGTTGTTGTCTGTACGTAAGCACGATATCGACAACAAAATTAAGATAGGAACAATGTCATTGCGAATACTATTAGAATAATTTAGAGTGGCATCAACAAGTGCGGTCTCTCAATGTTTAACAAGTTTTTATTTTGTTGTCGTGTCTGCGATGATATGTTTTTATGTAACTATTCGGTGCTTCATATTTGTGTAGTTTGATCTGAATTAATTCAATTCAAATGTTTTTCGTTAAACTTTATACTTTTATATATGTTAAAAAAAAGAGTAAAACAAATCTGATGATGACAGTGTGATCTGGCGAAATCTATATTTTTTATTGAAATAAGGAAAATTGTAGACGGACGGAAAAACTCACCGCAACCCTATGTTGAAATTTAGGAAAACACTTAAAAAATATAAGTCATACAAATCTCTAATTAATAAACATTTATTTAGCAACATTAAGATTTTTTTAGGTTAGTAAATTTGAAAAAAGTAATTCTCTACTATTGTTATCACTACTGCATTGAAATTGTATAGTAGTTTCAAAGCGTAAAATTTTCACTGAAGTAAAGTTAATTTGTGCAAAAACTGTAATAATAAATAAAAATTCGTTCAGACAAAATGATTAAAATTAAAACATATTTTCTGAAATGAGTAAATTTATAGTTTTGTTTAAAACTTCTGATTTTGCAAAAACCAAGAAAGCGGTAACATAATCGTAATTAGAATTTGTCATTTCTAATAAATTTCCTGATTATTAATTTTTTTAAAGGTTAACGCCATTTCACTTTTGTAAGTGAGACTCGGCCTTCTAATGTCTACACACCTCTTACGATTGACGACCTTATCTTTTCTCAGAACACGTTGTCACGATAAATAAATTACGAATAAATAAATAAATTTAAATTAGACAAAATCAGCAATTGCAATTAATTTTTAGTTAAACTTTAGCAGGTAAACTATTTTTCACTACTTGTTGAAAATTTAAATTTGCGACAGTTTGGAAGAATTTTACTGAGTTCTGAAAACTGGCACGTTGTTATCATGTTAGTTTATCAGCTGTTGACCATCCAAGTTCAGTTTAATTAGCTCTGTTAAAACCAGAAGCAGGTGAATGTATCAACATAAATTTCATTTTATTACGTCATTAAAATGTGAGAACAACATTTCTATTCGTACGTTAAAGTCTTTTAAATGACTGTTAGTAAATATTTGGAAACTTGTTTTTATAATTTTGACTGCTTATAATTTAAATTTTTTTCACATTTACAAGATGAGTCAAAATGTATCTAACATGCACATGATAGCACGCAAATTTCTGTGGGTGTTATTTGTGTACCTGCTCGTCTACCGAACTTGACTTTGGTATTGATAATCAAATCCCCAACTTCATAAAATCAGCTATTGTTGGACCTATATAAGACTATAAAGACGTAAAATTGATGGAAAAGTTTAGTTTTCTGTTATTAAAAAGTTCTTCAAATATATTGTTTTTATTTTTTCTGAGCAACAAACATTTTTCAACGAAGAGTAAAGTTTAACAAGATACTGATTTTATTATTCCACAAACACTATTTACGAATTATTTGCTACTTTAACATTATTTCGTTGTTTGAGCTTTTATTTTAGGGGAATGTTACTAACAATTCATCTCTATACCTCTTCCCTCCTCCAACTAACTTCCATTACAAATTAAACACTACAGATAATTTTGAAAGCTGGAGAGTAGAGTTGAAACATCTATAATTTTTTTCCAAGTTTGTTACAGATATTGCTGCTGAAATGTTAAGAATATACACGCCAATATAGATTTTGTCTGAATTATTAAAAAAAATCGTTTTAACTTAAAAACTAATGCACCGATTAAACAAAAAATCAGTTTTAATTAGCTTTGAAATCATGTACTAATTTTGTTACTGATAATATGAATGTTGTCGCTGAAAATTTTAAGGAAATATGTACCTCTGTATTTTCGACTTTTCAGTAATACAAAATGGTTATAACTGGGACCTACTGCGCCGATTTCAAACGTTTATTTCAATTTTAATTAGGGTCAAACCACATATCATATTTGTCACTAAAAATTTTAATAAAATGTGTTTAAAATTCTAGTTTTTTATTACCCGTGTAGACAAATAATATTATAACGTACAAATTACTGAATCATTTTGAATTAAACAAAGACTATAACCTGACCAGATATCATACCTAAATAGGAAAGACAATCGCATAAAAATCAGATTAGTTGTTTTCGAATTACAAGCTTACGGACTGAGAGAGATGTTGCATTTTAAATACAGTAGGTCCAAAAGTTTTCTTCAAGTTATTGACGTAATCCAGCACAATATTACATGTATGGATTATAGAAAAATATAATTTGAAGAATATTTTCAGGATGTGATATCGCTTTAAACTAATTTTTATCGTTTGTTTGCTTTGTTATTGTAAATTATTTTTATATACTATTTTTAAATTTATTATTAGGCTTTTGTTTCTCTGATGTTGATTAATTTTAAAATTATTCATAAAATTTGTAATATATTATGATTAATAAAACAATAAATCTTACGTTAGTTGTAACCCTCTTAGGATGGTGACTATCTAACCGAAATATATGTAGGGGTAGTTTAAATGTCTGTTTTCTCGTAGTTTGGAAATTATTTGTTTTCCTTTTGTGAATATCGCCACAGTGCTTTTTAAGGAAATTTGATAAGAATTCAAAATTTAACAGTTTTTAAAATAGCGATAGATTTAGTAACTCACACATTTTCAAGTGACACTGAATACAAAGAGTGAAGTAAAAATAATACAAATTCAATTGCTTATAATCAGCGGCCGTTTCCAAGAAATAGGTCATGATAGTTAACAATTACATTTTGCTAATGAGGGAAAAGTAAAATTATTATGTTGAAATCAAGAGTTTTAGATATCATTTCATTGTTGAAGGTCTTTCCTTTCTAAACTTATAAGGAATAACTGATTAATTTTATATTGAACAGGTTTGGGCTGAATACAATGTAAAACTATCAATATTTCCGGCCACGTGGTATTTCTTGTAAACGTGTTCTTAATCGTGTGACCATTTTATAAAAGAAATACAGTCTTCAATAAACATATAAAACCGTTAATTAAAGAAATTACAATCATTTTTCTTTCTTATATGGGATAGTCATTATTTACAGTTACGTGTGTATTACAGGATAAAAATACAAACAATTTGAAGGGCGCCATCATGGTTCTTACCCAACACTATCATACAAGCAGATTCTTTAAATGTAATGTTCGAAAGTTGGTTGCTTGGAGATTGTAGGAAATGTTAAATTGTATTGGTAGATCAAGGAGTCTTATCCAGTAGAGGAAGTTTGTTTAAAACAGTTGTTACACAGGTTTTGTGAATTTCGTAATTGTGTATATTATTACTTACATGACGTTGGCTAAACTTTAATGGGCCTAGTAGATGTGTACATATAAAAAGATTTCATTCGCTTCGCTCTCGTTGAGCCTCGAAGCTTCCACTCGGTGTCTTGGCTCTGGATCTTATAACATTTTCTTGGTAACTCAGAGTTTGAAATTATAATTATTACTATTTATCGACTTATAGAGGTCGGTTGATATCATTACACACAGAATTGAAATTTAATGTGTTATACGTTGAATAATACACGAGATTAAAAAACAAAACTGTTTAAAGTGGCCACCATTTTGACCTTTTGAAATTGATTTTTCTGATTTTTTCATAATAGCATTGAGCACACCTATACCTAATTTAATGTGCATATTTTAATGTTTGTTGCCACTATTGTGTTTAACTACAGACGATTGATGGAGGGCGTGCCGAACATCAATTTTCCTGTTTCCTACGGCCGTGAAACGTGAATATCCATTTAAAAAACGGAATTCCACACTTTTTAGATTACCAAATTTACTTTGTATACTGTGTAATAAAATTTAATTTGAACGGCGCTTTCTAACTACCGTAGATGTTTGAAATAAATAAGTTGCATTTATAAAACAATGTTTCGAACGAATATTATGTCCTTATAAGGGAAGTAAATTTGTAATATTAACTTCAAAATCAAAACAATTGAATACATTAAACTTATAGGAAGCTACAAATCAGTTGTCTGTTTATTGACAATGAACCATTTTATTATTCGTTACTATAACAACCAATTTTACAAATTTATTAACAGCTGTTCCTTTAGAATAAATACAACGTCATATGAAGACACTATTTATTAAATATACGAATGTTTTTTATCGTAATGTAAATTATTTTTGTTGTGTAACATTGACGTGTCATATCAATATTTCTTTGACACATTTTTCTTGGATTTAGGACATATTGATTTGTTACCTCAAAGTTTAATAATTTTATTTATTTAGATTTTTATAGATTTCTGGTAAGAATCGCTAATGTTATAAGAGCAAGAGATGTTTTTTTTTCTTTATTGAAGCTATAGATCAAACTGAGTGTCAAAGCTAACAGTAGACCTGGACACTGAAAATGTAAAATAAGAAAATTTTAGGAAATAAAGAAAGATAGATTTTGTGGAAAATATCTAGGCTTACGTTTGATAACTGTGTATGGCGAATTAAACAAATATTGAACTAAAGGAATTGTATGGGATTCTTGCAAAAATTTTTGAAAAAAAAGTTGGAAAACTTCGGAAGAGATGAATTGAAAGATTTGAAGAAGATCTAAAAGTGATGGGGGACAGAATTTTTCAAAATGACCAAGATAGAAGGGAATGGAGGAAGCGCTTGGAAGAGGTCAAGAAACACTACCAGGGTTGTATTGCTACAAGGACATGACAGGTTTTCAATGTCAACTTGATTGTTTACGGAAGTTCATGGATTTAGTTTCCCGCCAAACCCACTTAATTGTATTGAATTTTCAAATTGTATATTATTTATGAGGTTAAGATGCACAGTAAAAACAAGTCAATGGACGCTATCAAGGTACTTATCCAGCCCGATCGTAGAATGTTATACAATATAATGTCCAGAAGTAGGCCTTGTAGGATATATTAAATTGTATTGGTAGACGAGTTTTACCCAGGATTTCTGAACTTCGTTATTGTCTATAATGTTACTTCTTTGACGTCAGTTAAGACGTAACGGGTCTCGTAGATGTGTGTACATTAAAAACGTCTCCACTCGCTTCGTTGTCGCAAGTCTCGACTTTGGCTCCGCTAGTGTCGGTGATTCGTCTCTGCCAGATCTCGTAACAGGGTTCGAAATTACAATTTTTACAATAAATCTTTTATTTGTCATTGGTGAGAGAGATGAGAGTTGGTTTTATTACATACAGATTGACATCTACAAATTTTAATCTAAATTTGGTTGTTATAAGTTGAATTACAAAAACATTTACCATTGCTATATTTGATTTTTTAAATGAGATTTTTTTGAATTTAAATTACCACAATAAGGGGCATTTCGAAAGCCATATTAGTCGGTTTCCCGATACCATGAAACGAAAAATCGCCACAAAATAGATGTTGACATTTTTCGATTACCTAAACTACCCTATACTTCGCATACTGGGTAGTATAAAAAATAAGATATTTTAGATTTACAAGTTTTAAAGTAATATTTTAAAATATTCAGTTACAAATAACACAGAGGAGATTTTATGATGAAGTGTTATTTTTATTGAAATGTGAAGATAATGTTTTAAAACAATTTACAATAACAAACACTTCAGGAATTGTAAAAGAAATGAAAATTAAATTTGACTGCTGCCATTTACTTAATCCTTCTTTAACACAGTAAAACTGAAAAATTAAACAAATTACTTTTTTTCTTCTTTGTCTATAAATAATAGTGATATGTTTTTAGAGAGAAACAACACATATAATTGCGTATGTACCAGATTTTTTAGATTTATGCGAGAGAAAGTTAGTACAATATTTTTATGCAGTTTATTTTTAAGTCTACAAAAATAAAAGAACACAGTGAGCTTTATATGCTGTCCGGAGTCAATACTGTTTATGGACGACTCTTATCGTTAAACAAAACAAACAAATAGTGATATCAAAGGCCGTGTAAGCAGAAGAAATGCTATTTAACAAAATCTACAAATATATGCATATTACTTTTCTTCGTAATTATACCATGTGTTAGTTGTGTTACAATTCAGTGTGAGGTGTGGTTGAACAAATGATAACTATACATTATTTTGTAAATAAATCGTTTGATTTTACAAGCTATTCATTTTCTTTAGTAATAAGTTACTGGAGATTGTTTAGTTTAGGCTATCCATCTAGAATATTTAGGCTGTTTTAATTATCAAATGTAATACTTGTAGTTTTAATGTATACATGTTATACGTAATGAGGCCTATAAATACATTGTAGGCAATATGTTAATGGAAGCTACATTTATTTTATTTTATTTGTAACGATAAGTTATGTACAGACTATCCTTTTAATGTAAAACCTTGAATATTAGTTTGTAGGCCTGATTCTACTGATTTTTGTTTCTTTTATGTGTTGTTTAATGTCGAAAAATATCTCAATTCTTTTGTCAAATTCTGCTCAAGTCCTCTATAATTATTTTTGGTGATGAATACTTTAGGTTGTTTTATTAGAGTCCTTAGATAAATAAAAGATCCTTATAATTTCAACCGTGTGTCTCTCCACGCGTCGCAAACCAGTAAAGACGATAACACAGACAAGACAAGGATAAATCCTATATATTTCTAACTTTACGTTTATATTCTTTGTATTTCCCTACATGTAGGAAA
This sequence comes from Aphrophora alni, assembly GCA_963513935.1. NCBI lineage: Eukaryota > Metazoa > Arthropoda > Insecta > Hemiptera > Aphrophoridae > Aphrophora > Aphrophora alni. The sequence continues at coordinate 152,881,384 of OY740766.1, forward strand.
AATATAGTTGAAACAAAAATATAACTTTAGGGTAGTTAAGAGGCAAACACTATCGAGTTGAAAGTTTTGTTTTTGGAAATATTATGTGTGGGGTATCAAATAAACTTAGAAGTTATTCTGATTACTAATATGTATGTTTATTTGACGAAAAATATAATTTTATAATATTTTGGAGCTAGGACAATTTTAAAGTATCCAAATCATCTCCCCCCCCCCTACTTTTAACTTTAATACAGCATGAATATTTTGACTTGAAATTAAATATCAGTGCGAAATCATACATTATAAATTTTGTATGACGAATATATGTTAATTTAACTGTTCAAGGAGAAATGCGTAGTAAGTTTTGAAAGCAGATTTAGAGACATGTGATACAAACAATTCAATAGCTTTTAAAATATGGGTTGCATTTTCATTGATTTCTCTTTATTAGGGTCGGTAGGTAAAACCAGGACCCTTCTAATTTTACGCGCGTGTCTGTCTAACTGTCTGTAAGTCGCAACCAGTCTACACAGACAAGACGATAAATCCTATATTTACAAATTTAAATTTATATTCATTGTATTATCTCAGATATAGCAAAAATATAGCGATTAAAAAAAAGTATATTTGGTAGTAAGAAGCAAAAACTATCGAGTTGAGAAATTGTATTTTTAAAAATATTAAGTGTGGGTATCAAACAAAACTAGGTTATTCTGATTACAAATATGTATGTTTATTTGATGGAAAATTCATATGTTGGCGCTAGGCTGCTGGAAAGGCTTCGACTTTATGTTCCTATATCCTTAAGGAGCCTAAGTTGTGTGGTCTTAGCACACGTTTGAGCATTTTATTATAAAAAGTTTTGTGTGATTTATCCTTTCAACAAAAATGTTTAAATAATTTAGGGTTGCGGTACTAGAAGGTCGGATATGTTGATTTCGACCAGTCTTATAAGTGATTCAAAGTCAATGTTCCAATCTTAATTAACAGATAATTATGATTAACGAGTAAATAATAAAAAAAAAGCAAAATTAAGCTTCAAAATGTTTTCTTAGGAGATACATTTGAAAATTTTTTTTTCTTTTTTTTTCTGAATTTGAGAAAAACTAAGTTTGTTACTTAGCCTTTTTGCAGGAACTTTCAAATTTTTAAATCCACCCCCCCCTCCATACCAAAATAATAATAAGATACACTGTAAAACTCAACATTTTTCAATCCAACACAAAACCTTGTCTAAAGTAGTAATAAGTAAAGTATAGCGTGCTCATCCCATGGTCAGCTGCCTACATGTTACACACAGCTAAACAAGGAGATGGCGTATCTCCTCCAAGGCTGTCCTTCATCGCATCCTTCCAGCCTCCTCTAACAATTTGTTTTAATTATTCACGATCTGTCAGGATTCCATCGATATCCTTCCTTGTTGAAATTATAGTTTAGCCTACGTCAACTAAAGCCAGATTCAGGTTCCTTGATGGTCAGTCTGAAGGTTGTAATCTGAGTTTAGACAATCTGTCTGGTCTGTTACCTGTGAACAAAATATTTTCTCTCTTAGATCGAGAAAAATGTACAGTTTTCATTAAGTTGAATGGGTAATTTTAAAAATCGTTAAATGTTAGAAAAAATCTATTTTAAAATATGTAAATGAATCATTTATAATAACCGTAGTGATAAATATAACAAAAACTATCATCTGACAGGGTTGTTAAAAAATTAAACAGGGTGTTTCCAAAAGAAAAAGTTTATCTAAATGTATTTCCTAAAATGCTTAGTTTTTTATCTACCCTCCATTTTGTGTTTGTAACAAAACAAAATCATATCTTTTTAACGGTAAATAATATGGAATTTAAATTTTGTATGAGACTTAACTTTATAAAAACCAAATTTGAAAAAAAAAATTAATCGATTTCCTTGACTCATTTCAAAATAGCGGCTATTTAAACTTTTTATCCTCAACTATCTTAAAAACCGTTAATATTACAAAATATTTACAAAAGACTACATATTTTCCTTTTTTAACGACAAATTTGTTTTTTAAAAATCTTTCCGTAGCTTAAAAGATAGACCTAACCTAGTTATCGACAAAAACAGAAACGATTAATTCTTGGTAATTGTTTACAACATCCAAGATTAGCCTAGAACCAAATTTTAAATTCTGAAAATTTGTTCCTTCAAATCTTCCTTTAGCTTAAAAAACAACTGAATCATTGACAAGCTAAATATCTTCTGTATTTTTTAGTAGCCAAATGTGTAAACAGGCCTTCGGTGTATGGTTGAAAACATGTTAAAGAACATTGATAAACATTCCAACAATTGCTCTATCACATTTAATTGAACTTCCAACAGCTGGTTAAAAAAGTGTTTTAATGTTACAAAACAGCTGATTATTAAGAAACTTTTTTTGCAATTGATAATTGATTGTAAGTTACTCTATTGTTATTTATCACAGTGAGTAAGTAGAATTTACAAATACCAAATGAATGAAAACACAATTTTACCCAAAGACACTTTATTTGTGTAACACAAATACAAGACGACGTTTTAATGACTAAGTCATCATCCTCATCTGCGACATACAAACAAACCTTACCGACAGTGGACATTTTATTTTGTAAAATAAATTTCCATTGAAAACAAAATGATTTATTATTTTTTCCTGCTCAATTATTAGTTCTAGGGTAGTTTTTGGTTTTGTGACAGTTACCGAGAATTAACGTTTTCAGTTTTTTGTAGATAACTGTTTTCATTTAAGCAACGGAAAGAATAAAAACAGTTTACAGAGTGAGCTACCTGACGATTTTCAAAATAAAGGATTTCTGTAACAATTTTTAAATATTTTTTCTTGTTTTTTACCATTGATCTGTCATCATCAATTTACAAGAAAAGAAGAAAATAACATAAAATAAAGAACCCCTAACCTTCAAATATCCTAATAGCGTCGGAGTTGGAAGAGAACAAGAGTTGGTCAAGGAAGACCGGATAGAAAAGATGGTAAAAGGTTTAACCCAAGACTACATATAAATAGGTATAGATTCAGCGAGTAGTTATGGTTTGTCATGCCCGTACTCATTATAAGTCCTTCAGGTTACTTCGAAAAAAAAACTGTTAAACAGGAAAAGTTATTATATGAGTGTAAAAGATTTCAAAGAGGTCATTAAGCATAACTACTTGTTAAACGTTCTTTAAGTGAAATGTGCAATTAATAATGTGTTTATACTTGATAATCAATGTTTAAGGCTGAAACCAGATACTGTAGTCAGTTTTCTTAAACGTAATTTACAATTACCTCCAGATAATTGTTTTTGTACTTGAACTAACACCTTTTTAATTGTTAAATAATTGCGGTTTTTCTTAACGATTCTAATAAATTTCATAGCATTACATTCCATGTCTACATTCATGATTTATAAATACGATTTAGAACCAAATAGTCTTGCCTTGGACTAGATCAATCGAAATTTATTTCTGGTTTCTACAGCCTCGTGAACAGTAGACCCGGAAACAAGATCTTTTAATAGAGAAATATTTATATATGTAAATCCCAATCTTAAAATTATATTTGTTTAGTCTTAACAAGTCCTTTATAATGAACTATCACGTGACCATACTTCCTATTTAAAATTGTGTGTCACATCCACCCCTAACGGTAAGCAAATTCAAAATTTTGTCTTATTTTTGTGCACTGCTTGCTTTAGTAGATTCTCAAATAACAATCAAGTTAAGGTGGCTGGGGAGATGCAATTTCCTTTTTTTAGTCGTATCAATAAAATAATATTCATGGTCGCCATTTTAGTTAAGATTTTCCAAAACTATTTTCTACTTTTCATTGTTTTGTTTCTTCGAGTCCTCTAAAATATAGTATCACACGACCATATGCCCATTGGAATTTTTTACTTATCCTCTGCCCTCCTAATCACTGAAATCCGAAATTGAAAAATGCTGTTATCATAGAAGTAGGCCCTACCAATCTGTATATAATACATTTCTCTTTTGGTTTTAAAAGAAAAATCTTCACGATCGTCATTGCCTTACAGGGTGATTGAAACAGTTGTGACCGCAGTACAAAAGTTACAAAACATTTTAAAAGGCAATCCCAGGAGGATTTTTTTACTTAAAAATTTTGGTAAATTATCGTATCGCCTACAATTTTCCAAATTTGACCATCAGCTTTAAATTTTCTAACGGGAACGGCTATTTTTATAGGGATTTCGGATCAAACTAATTATTTTGAGATTTCTTCATTCTTGGGTAATTTTCGTTATTTCCCACCTTTAGGAGGTTACACGTTTAAAGCAATCACAAGTTCAAACTTTTTCCAGAAACAATTTTCCTTATTTTTCAAAATCAAATTCATGTGAAATATAAACTAGAGTTAGGGTAAAAATGTAATGACACTGCTGTTATTTGTATTTGTTGTGTAGACTGAGGCAAAAACAACATCATATTGTATAGAACATCCACTTTGTTACACCAGCTCAAATGTAAATGAGACCTTGTGAATTAACGACAAATTGTACTATTAAGCATTGTTAATAGATTTGTTTCGGCTATACTGTCTTATTCACAAGGTCTAATATATCTAGAATAATAATTATAAACTGGTGTAAGTCAGTAGGTGTTCTAGACAATTACCAGAAAGGTTCAATAAAAGTAAAATCCTCTCTTCGAAAAATGGCAACATAATTTTTCGAAACTGCTTTACATTGTAAATTTTCCATAACAGCTACTACGTGATATTTGTAACGTTCATTGCCAACATTATTTTTATTCACTAAAATAATTATTAATTTCTGAAATTGTTGCCATTTTTTAGTCATGCCACTTGAGTAATAAAAAAAAACTGTTGTTTTGAAACTTTTAACAGTTTTTTTATACATTACAGTCTATCCATGTTACAATTTTAAATTCGGTTCATCTGTTTTAAATAAGGATAATGGATCTCTGAAAACGCCTTAAACTTTGTAGGACACTCGTATGTTCACAACTTTAGCGCTGTTATGATATTCTAAACGTTAGAGATATCGAAAAATACCCCAAAATGAAAAAAAGTCTTAAAATAATGTGTTTTATCCAAAAATACTATAAAAATAGGGGTGCTCCTAAAAACAATTAGAGCCAATTGTCATTTTTTCTAAAATGGTGCGTGATTTGAAAAAAAAAATTGTAACACCTCGGTTTTATCTCAAAAATTCCTAGTGGGTTACCTTTTAAAGTTTTTTTGTTGGTTTTTGTACTTATCAAATAAAACAGCGATCACACCTGTTTCAATCATCCTCTAAATATTAAGAAATTATATTTTTTTCCGACGTTTTTGGAGTTTCAGATCTTTGTGATGATCATCTGTTCAAGGGTTCTTGTGAAATCATTTTATTCATTTTTTAAAGTATTGACTACACTGTTATGATGATTCCTGCATTCATTCAGACGGAACCATTCTCACACACAGGCTTATGTTTAGTGAGAATGATTTCCTTATTGTATATGTATAAAGTGTTTTTATAAGTATATTACCCGTGTAATCCATGAGTAATCATTAAATGATCGATGTGAAAACAGTAATAAGGACTTCCACTCAACGACTGCCACTCGACGCACGGACAGTAGGCCCTACCGTTTATTTTTTTGAGTTTTTAATTCTTCTCTCTGACAATGCAGTACATGTTTAATTACCGAAAATTAAATGCCTTCATAAGCTGCTTGTCTGGCACTGACTTGTAGTTTCCCTAGCTGCTTCCGTGTTTTTTTTTTTTTTTTTTTTTTTTTTTTTTTTTTTTTTTTTTTTTTTTTTTTTTGTAACCAAATATCTCTAAACCCGGTCTATATTTATTGACAGAATTACTTTCAAGGAGCTTGCTCAATAATTCCACAATATTTTAAAAACCGAAGTAGGCTTAATTTTTGTTTTATTTTGTGCTTTATAATTAAATGGGGGATGTACAATGTATTCCCAATACATGTAGTTAAATTGGTGCAGACACATTATCCTTGCTCTGATAACTGTTCTTGTTCATAAATCTGTTCCTAAAACCGGTCGATGGCAGAATAAAGTAAGCGCAAGGTCGGATGTCAGGTAAAAGTTGTCCTTACGTTTTAGAAATAATCATTTGTGTTTATATCACCAAATACCAGTCAAGGAAAAGTTCTGGTTTTTATAACTTTACTTCTCTCACGTTATGTTCAAGGACTGAGTACACTTGTTTAGATATGTTGGACGCCAATATACAATACATAGGGTAAGTTTGGTAATAGACAAAATATCGACATCTGTTTTTGACTGATCTTCACATTTTATAGCATCAGGAAACCTAAAATTTGTTTTTCAACATACCGCCGTCTATACGTAATACGATAGCGGGCACAAATATTAAGATGAGAAAACGAAATTTCGTATAGGCAACTATAATGTGCTCCTTTAGAACGTTATTGAAATTTTTTAAAAATCGAATTTGAAATGTTAAAATAGCTGTCATTTTAAATGGTTTGTTTGTCAATCTCTTGTAATTTTTAACTTATTACACATTAAATTAAATAAAAAAAATTCAGATTTCATTGCTACATTTAATGGTATTAACCTTATGTTTATAAGATGGAAAATAGCGAAGTTACGATCAAATATTTAATTTTGTTTCCTAACCTTTCAATATAAGGTGATATTAGTATTGTTACGAAATCCATCAGGGACAAGTCACTGATTCTAGTGTAGCGACACGACGGAAGCGAGTGGAGACGTTGTACCATATGAAGGCATTAGGGACTAGCTGACGTCAAGGAAGTAGTGGTACACACCACTAGGACTAGCTGACGTCAAGGAAGTAGTGATACACACCACTAGGACTAGCCGACGTCAAGGAAGTAGTGGTAATAGTCTAATAGGGTCAGAGTCAGAAGAGAACAAGAGTTGATAAAAAGGAGGAGCTAGCTGAAGGAAAGTGTAGTTCCAGCTAGCTTCCTCGGGCTTGCCACTCTTGCACATACGATGAGTGAGCCCCTGTTTGTGGTTTCTCTTATAGTGTTTAGTATGAAAGTTGATAAATTCAGGTAAACTGTCTAATAAAGGTGCTGGAACATTTTTTTATGATGGTCTATAATAAATGCGGGCTGTGTTCAAAGGATGTTAAGAAAAAAATATTTGAGACTTGTTGCCCTGATAAAATAAGCCGCAAGAGAGTTTTGGGAAATAGTTGCCTTTTTAAATACAGGGAAAATTTTGAGGAATTACTTAAATCTCTTTTCTTGGCCTTACAATGGGCCAAATGGATGGAGGGTGAACTCTATTAGCCGGTGGAGAAACACAGTGGGGGAATGGACAGTACCGGTACCTATAGTGAGTACAGACAAGGGATACTTTTTTCTGTGTAGTTTTGAGTTGGATTCATGTCTTTAATTTTTCTTAGCAGGTCTCTCTTGACCAATTCTTGTTTATTCCAAATTTGATAACGGTTTCGTTCATTCACCTAATGTGTCTCTCCACCGAGTGATAGATATCATCCATTCCCCCCATCCAGTTGCCCCATTTTAAGGCCAAAAAAGAGTTTCAAGTTATTCCCCAAACTTTTCCCTTTGTGTAAGAAGGCAAATATTTCCCAAAACTCTCATAGGGCTTCCTTTCTCAGGACCACAAGTCCCAAATATTTTTGTCTTAGGATCCCTTGAGCACGCGTATTATTATAGACCATCATAAAAAAGTACCAGCAACCTTATTAGAAAGGTTTTGAAATTATCAATTTTTATACTAAACACTCTAAGAGAAACCCTTACACCGGGCCTCACTTTCTTTCATGTAGTCTTAAGTTAGATCCTTCTCTTTCATCTTTCCTATCTAGTCTTTCTTGATCAACTCGTGTTCTTTTCCAACCCTGACTTATTACAGTATTTAAGAACTAGAGGTCTCTATTTTAATTTCTACTCTTCTTTTTTTTTAAGCGACGGTGACAAGAGGTTTTTCCTCTAAACAACAAGAAAAAATACAAATGATACGTAGCCCAAAAATGACAGTATTCGTTTAAAAAAATTAATCCCGCTTTAACATAGTGACTAAACAAAACAAAACATAGCAAAACGAAATTCGATAAATATTAATTCAAGTCTAAGAACATAAAGTCGCACAAATTTTCTAATATCTTCCTTTGTTAATCTACTTATACACGATTTAGTTCAGTGATTAAATAAAGATCACCAAATTTCATACAATTTGATAAAGGAATCTAATTCTATACACAAATATTTATACAGTTGTGAATTTTAAAAACGTGAAACTGTTTTACTTACTTCCCCAGTATACAAAGTATAGGTCAAGTTTAATACTCTCAAAAATTTCGACCTCTATTTTTTTGCTTAATTTTCACGTTTCTTGGCCTTATGAAACCGAGAACATGTTCGACATGGCATCCGTCCGTCGTCTGTACGCAAACATGAGAACGGCCACAAAGAATGAAATCTGGTTTAAGAAATTATAGCATGCTCATGACGGCCATTTTAAATAGTTTTTGTTCTTATTTTGTTTGTTATTCAACTTATAACGATTTAAATTAGATAAAAATTTGCAGATTTCATTATGAATGTAATAGTCTAATTATAGTTAAAAAAGTAATTTCCAACGCTGACTTCCAAAGAAATTTGACATTCGTATGCTTACGAGATCCGGCAGAGCTTCATGGCCTACCAAATCCTCCATACAGACACAAACGAGAATATTATCATATACATATCTAAAATCCCCGTTAAGAAAGTAGTGATATACACAGGTTCAGAAAACTTGTATACTAACTGTTTTACCAAACTTAACCCACTGAGCACGACCTTCGATCTACCAGTACAATTTAATATTTATTATAAGGCTCAAGGAACCAACTATTGGGTATTACGATTAGAGGATCTGCTTATATTAGGAATGATGGGGATGGGTAAGTACCACGATGCCTGCCATCAACTTATTTTTAAATGTTTACATCTTTTAACGAAAGTGAACAAAATGTTGACTAATATTTTCTCGGGGCCGAGGGGCTTGAGCGGAGATCATGCAGTTGAATGCCTGGTCGCTGCTTTAGCCTCAGGAGCACAGCTGTGCTCAAGACCGATGGAATGGTACGCATAAATGATTTACGTCCCAGTGCAGCTAAAGCTGCATCCTGCTCGTGGTGGTCCTGCACTGGACTACTGATCCTAAACGATCCAGTCTAGACAGAATCCATCGGATCTAAGGGAGTAAACCCTGATAAAAAATCACCAAAAGGAACTCACTCTTGTGAGTACAGGATTGGCGATCCTGGGGTGCCTTAGCTGAGCCTTGACCTTACTTCAACTTGTCTTGGGTCAGGTTCCTTCTCTTTAATCTTTTCTGTCTGGTCTTTCTTGACGCTTTTAGGGGATTCGAAGGTTAGGGGTCTTTCAAATTTATTACTCCTCTTATGTATCCTCTGTGGATTATGGGATACAGCTATGGGGCTGCACTAATAAGGCAAATATAAATATGATCCTGGTCTTCCAAATAAGGTGCTTAGATCCTTAGTAGATGAACCTTGGTATATCAGAAATAATGATTTACATAGACTTAAAATAGACTTTGTCAGTGATGAAATCAAAAAGCAGGCAGGGAAGCACAGAGAACGTATCATGCAGCATGAACGCTCTGAGGTAGGAGGAATTTTGGATGTAATTGAGGTGGAGAGAATACTGTAAACAACCAAGTCTTCAGATTTGATGGACAATAGTGATATGGAATAACCATTGGGTTTTATCACTTACAAGTGTTAACTATGTATGATGAATAAATTACTAGATGAGTTTCTTACGCAGTTGTAAAACAAATAAAATATTTAAAAAAAGATATTTTCTCATTCTCGCATTATATCACAATTTCTAGTCAAATCAGTAATTCTTGAATTACATTTCTGACTCCCGTTGAGAAGCCACACTGTTTACAAATACACATACAATGCTTCTATTACCTTAACTAAATAGGTAGAACGTTGCAATATAGCATTAAGAAATGTCAAGCCAATGACATATTTTATCAATTGTTATAACTCAGCATGCTTTGACCCTGTCCGTATTACATCACCCAGCCCTCAGCCTCTTAGCAACATAACCTTGAAGAATAGTCAGCTGTTCCAACGGACCTTATCAAGAACGTCTTTACTAGATGAATGAATTTCCAGGAAGTGTTTAAACTTATTAAAGAGCTGTTTACTTTAAAACATTGCCAAGGAAAAATTCAGTTACCGAACAATAATTATAGTTTCATGCCACGACTAGTTCCAAGTCATTTTTGTAGTCACGCAGTTGAACTTTCTAGTATTTTTCATCTCTCATTTAAAAGATCCTTACGTAATTGGGTCCGGAATAATATATATTTTGTTATAAGTGGAATAGAAAATGTTGTATATTGTTCAAGATTTCGAAAAAATCCTATTTTAAAAGGAGACATTGTACTGCCTAGCGTTGTCATAGAGACCAGTACAAAAGTAAAAGTTTATTGATCCAAGCCTTAACTTGTTGGATTAGAACAAGGTGGAAGTACATAAAACGATTTTTAAGCTGAAGTATCAATAACTGAAATTAAAATTTTGTTTTGTGATTGCACAACCTCTCAGGCACACTTAATGTAAATTCGAATTTGACAATCCTGAAGTACCTTACTGGATCTACACATTTCTTTGTTTTAGGTTAGGTTAGGTTAGGTTAGGTTAGGTTAGGTTAGGTTAGGTTAGATTGCTATATTTCATCTTAAGACAAAAATAACTTAAAACAAAATTTATTTTATCAGCTGTTTCGTCGTTAAGCATATTCAGACAACTAAGAACCCCACGCCGCCATCAGTTCACTATCTACTAACCGAAATATATTAGCTTGCGTAGCGTGCAATACACATTGGTTTGATCGAGACAACTGAAGGAAACGGCAGTGTGGTATTGTGGAACAGCCCTAAGAAAGCACTTGTGCCCGGTGCGGGCGGTAGAGGAGGATGTGGATTATTTCGGAAAATAACACCGTTCCACAAACATTGACTTTGCCTCCGAATCACCAGCTACCTGAGACTTGCCTCCTCGCACCCCTTAACGTTTACTTCGAGAATAGTACAGCGTTTTCACCCGATCTGCGAAGTGCCTTCTTAGGCCTGTTCCACTATACCAAGTCGGGACAAATCTTCCATGTACCCTACTTCAACTCTCGCTTGCATTTAAGTCATCTCATCATAAAGAGTAAACCCAAAATGGTGGAAAATTTCGTCTATGGGTAAGATCGGATAATTATGTATTAACATGTGTGTATGTATTGAAGTTTTTGTATTTTGTTCTGTTGCGTATTTCGTAACATAACGTGTATTAATTAGTTTTAGATTTATTAAGGTCATATGCAGTTTAAAGCAATAATTGGAATAAAATAACTCAGAGATTTCCTGTCGAAAGTGCAAATTAAGTGGAACAGAACAAGTATATTAATGTATTGGCTTTGCTTTCGAACAATACTATAAAATTCAAGGTTGACTGAATCATTAAACGATTCAACCAACGATCCAAATAAACCAAAACTATCTTCTATGCATTATGCGTGTGTGGGAGGTACGTGCTTCGCGCTTGGGTTGGTACCCCTGACACATTTACAAAAACCTTTTGTTAATCGAAATACAAAATCGATTACCCTTACTGTCTAGTGTTTTTTTATCGTCACGGTTGGCTCGTTTAAACTAATAGCAAGGAAACATAAATATTTATTTAACAAGTTTTCAACTTATAAAATAAATCTGCCGACCATTTTCTTCTTGAAGAATAATTGTAGTTTTTGAAATTATTAATATTTCGAGTCGGAAATTAGTTTTATCAGTACATTAACAAACAAAACTTTATCTCATAAATTGTCGAAATGGTGACACTGAAATTTTTAATATTGGATATCTTTAAAACCATTAAGTTTCAAAAAATGAAAACGGCCGCCATTTTGAAAATGTATAAGATAATGTTTTATTTCTTGATATACTGGTAAACCGTTACATATAAATGGGTAGGCCTATACCATTTCTTAATAATTTCAAAAAGCTATAATTATTTTCATAAAACACAAAATGGCCAACAGATGTAAAACAAAACGTTTCCGTCCAGTTTATAGAAACATTTTTCTTCATTTTGACCGTTATAATCAACCACTTAAAGTTTGGGGCGACATTTTCTGAACACTCTGTATGCATGTATTTTGACTATATAAATTTAAATGGCACCTAAGGTTGCCTTCGCTTATGCCATAAACGCGTCTTCAGCATTTATTGAAATCGAGCTTTTAATGACATTGGTACATGTTCATTTTAGTTTTTACCCAATTATTCTTGAACCTTTATTATTTTATTTATTTGCACGCCGATTTTAGTCACTATTATAATCTTGATATTTCAGTTAAATTAGGAGTTTGAACAATTAAATCTTTTATAACGGTCCCAACTACAAGAGATGGCCACCAATAAGTTTCGTTTGGGTACTTAAAAGCTACACTTGAACAAAATTTGATCAAAATCGTTAGAGCTGATTTAGAAAATTAGTAATTTTATATCGGTAACCACAAATGTAGAGTTTAAAAAATAAATAAATAATTTTTTATTAAACTTATTTCGGTCCCAAATATACCCACATCCTAAATTTGATAAAAATCTGTTCTCCTAATATTGTGCTGCAAAGCAATGCACAGACAACAGACTAAAGATGCATATCATCACTTTTTTATAATTATTGAATACGTCCGCAAAAAAACTCGACACCGATTTTTATGACCCATCACATACATTTACTATACCATTTATAAGTGTGAAAGTAAAATAAAAATGTTACTTGAAAAAATATATATGGAGTGAAAAGAAACTGATGGACTGATTTCGATAAAATTTTACATTTCAGCTTCACATCGAAGCAATACTTCAGTTTTTGACTAATTCAAAACTATTTTCCAGAATTCAACAATTTCTATTTTCTGATAATTAACTATATCAATCTGTCAAAATATTGCTGGAATACTGCTCTTAAAGAGCTCAAACAATATGTTTTGCTCGCGACTTCCCCAAAAATTCTTATTCTAGTAAGTAAAACCAAATCATGGATATTTATATTTTGTTTTTGTAAAAGCAACGATAGTCGATCAAAAAAAATCCATTTGATATCAATATGGATGCCATTTTGGAAACTTTTTTAAAATTTGTTAAAACATTTTAAAGCATTATAACATGCACAATTAAACACATATATTCAATTTTGACTCGAAATCTATATCTTTTCTAGAAATTTAATTTTAAAAAAAATATAAGCATACATCAAACTAAACATTTTAGGAGAGATATTTCTGTTTTGGATCGTGTGACAGTTGGAATCTGAATACATATTATCGCCTCTACCTTTATTAGATATTAGGGATTATGGGGTATGTAGAGATGAGAGAGGAAGGTACATGAGTACCAGGACAGAATATTACGAGGGAGCTAGAATTACTGACATGATCTGTTAATATTTCCATTTTAACTTTATACATAATTATAAGAAAGAAACCGAGTCGTAGCCTCGCACATTAGATGAAAAAGACTTCAACGGATGTATAGGCATTGTTTCTAGTGGATAATAAACGACATCCTTCCTGACCTACCGTTAAAGTCTTTTCTTCACATACAAGTAAGCAATACACTTCAAGGCCGAGTTAAACTATTTTAATAATGTACAAGCACTTGTTAATATGGTAAGACTAATATTTTAAATCACGTTTATTGCCACAATTATAAAATAATACTAATTAATCAGTATATAAAGCCTAGTCGATCTCAAGGAAGTTACAAATGTGGGAATCTAAAGAGAAGGGTTCAGACCTTGATACAGTTTTAATTTTTACGGAAATGTTTTTACCTAACTGAAACGTTATGGGTTGGGCAAGGAGATCAGTCAAGGTCCCTGTAGGCTTGCTGATCAGATCATTAATTAAGATAAAACTCTTCCGACTTGGGTGTTTATCAGCATGAGATATTTTTATACTGGTGGTCCTTATTGCATTATTAAAAACTGCAATGGTGTTATCATCATTGTATTTATCTTATTAATTTTTTATTACAATGATATAATATTAAGATTCCAGTAATAACAAGTAATGGTTACTTTATGATTTTCTGAGATTTTGCAATTTTAAAAAGAGTAAAGAAACATTTTTGTCTGAACAAATTAGAGGTCGTCTTTACTGTTCCAGTGGATTTCATATATTGTAAGTTTTGATGATTTATGTTTATTACCTTGAGGAAGAGCTGTGATGACGTCATCGCACACAACAATTAACAAAACTATACAAAATATAAATATTAATAATATTTTTCTTTATTTTATAAAATCAAAATTTTAAATTACGATAATTTTTTCTTTTAAAATGTGAAAGGAAGTCCTTCATGAACACAAAATGGGCAAATATTGACAAAAAATAGATAAATTCCATCATTATTTTTACGAAAATCATGCAATTATATACAATATTTGTAAAATGTATTTGTCTTTAAATTCAGTTACCTCACAGTAAAAACTGTTTATCAGGGTAAAAAATAACCCACCTGTAATGGGAATTACGTTTTTCAAAGGAATGTGTCAGGCGTTATAACCAAAAATAAAAACTTCCAATACGGATACTATAAAATTCTATAAATTATTCTTCATATAAAGTTAGTTTTCTTGCAACTACTGTGGAACTGTGTGGCACATTCATTACAATATGTTGATAAGTCCTGTACTTATTACGTCATCTGTTCTACAAATTCGATTGGTTGCTATGTTGGGTAGGATGAACTTAGAGACCTCTGGTTTGCGCCATTATTCTTATTTTGAAAAGACCTTTAAAATGAGGTATCACTCAATAGGGGTTGCTATTTAAATTTCTTGACTTACCCCCAAACTACCCCATTTTGTGGGGGTAAGGGTTGAAAATTTTGATACTTCAAAAAACTCCTCCTTTGGTTATCTAAACTTTCCCAAAGCAAATCTGTCTATTTCCATTAATAAAAAAAATAAGGGGGGGTGGGACTTTATGGACACAGACATGGTATATATATTTATAGTCCGGTTAGCCAAGTTCTAGATTTTAGAGTAATTTAAAAAAAAACAATAAAAATATCACTTTTGGAATAGTCTGTTTATGTAAAGTTGACTGAACTCGTTGAATTGGGATTTTTCATTTAAAGGAAAGAAATAAAGAAGACAAAACAATAAGAAATTATATATAAAACCATTTGGTACATTACAGAACAGGGTTCACAAGTAATTACAAATAGAGACATATGTTTATGTGATTCATTATCTTTTGGTCGTATTACAATCCATGAATGGAGTTTAAAAATGAAACATCTTGTTTGATTTACAATTATATTTTTGATTTTTCCTAACCTTGAATATTGTATTGCGTACAAAACCAATGACATTTCAAAAAATATTATTTGGTAAATTTTTTTAAATGTTTAATTTATAAGATAAAAATCTACAATTACAATATTTTATTAATACAGTAATTACTAATATCAGTTAATTGTAAAATATTTACTGTTTTAATTCACCACACAATGCCTTTCCAGACTCAAGACATATGATTATACAAATTATTATTTCAATAAACCGCGTTTTGATAAAACATCTTGTTGTTATTTTCACATGTTTTGGAAGATTACACATGTAAAACTCAATTGACAAATATAAACTAATAGTACGGGCTTAAGAGAGTTAAATTACAGTTAATATTAATAAGATTCTCTCAAGGTTTTGGTAGGTCATCTATATGGCGAGCAACTGAGAAACTGAGAAAGAAAATATTCCTCTGTGTCACAGTAGTTGATCTGTATTTCTACATGCTGATGAAATAATTATAATTTCTCTGAGTAGTTCTGTTTGCAATCTACCCATTCCTCGTAGAATTACACATTTTTTATATCTGTTTACCTCAAAAGGTTTGTCATTTTAGGAAGATTTTTTATTAAGCTTTTGCAAACACGTTTTCTTTTATGTAAACTCTATTTTATGAGGAAATTTAACAGCTAAATTCGGGCAATGTTATCAGTAGAGCATTTGATAAGAAAGTAATTTAATACTTGCTTGAATGTGTTTCTTAGTTATTTCAGTGTAGAATTATTACTGATATCGAATTAATTTCTATTTTACAAGAAAATGGAGCAGCCTTAATTAATATGATTGGTTAGGAACTTTTAAAATTAACAATTTGAATGATGGTGAATTCGTAGGGACTCTGAAATATATTGACTATATAAAAGTCAAAATTTAACAATGTGTGATGTCTAGATTGACACGATAAGATGAGTAGATACATGTTCTACTTGCCAATGTGGATTGTTGAAATGATGGATACGGTCAAAAACTGTTACAACCTGTAATAGAATGTTCAGGAGGTAACATAACTATAAATTAATATAGTTAAATTATTTTAAGGTTAATGATTGAAGAAAATAATAATGACTATTTCGTCTAGATAGAAAAAACTTTGTGGTCAACCTGTTGTTTAAATATTATATTTAATCAAATGTACAAGGATCAAAGTAATATTCATAATAAGGAAAACAATATTTTTCCAAATCACAAAAACAGGAAACAAAACTAAGACTGTAATAAATCTAGTTATTTTTATTATATTACCCTTATGTACATTTCAACGACAGTCATCATCCTCAGAAGGTTATAGAGTTTAACTGAAACCCTCTGAGGATGATGACAAAGTCTTGAGGGCTTAAGCTGTATTCCTCAGTTTAGCTGTAATCCATTGAGGGATTACAATAAATATCATTGATGGTTTTAGTTGTAATCCACTTAGGATGATGAAAGATGACAACGTTATTATAGATTTTATCTGGAATCTTCAGTTTAACTGTAACCCTCTGAAGAAGATGGCAGTTTTATTGAAATGTACACAAGGGTTATATTAAAGTAAACAAAACTGTATTTATTACAGTCTTAGTTTTAAGTCTTGTTTTTTGCGGTTTGGGGAATCCATGATTTCCTAACTATATTTATTAAATAAATACAGGAATAATCTTTAAGATATGTAACACTAATTATCCACACAGCAATTCGGTAGTGATCATATGATTTAGACTAACTGGAACAGCTGTTCCTAATTTTGATATTACTGTACTTTGACTGTGAAGCTATATTTGTATTATTATATAAAACGCACACGGCTTTGAAACAATTAACTGGATACTAATTGCAACCTAATTTTGGAAATATTACTGCAATGAAATAAAAAATATCTTCATTTAATTATTATTTGCTTAAAAGGTTCTTACAAAATGAATGTTTGATTGATGTTTTTAGTTTAAATATTATAGTGAGAGATTATACACTTTTATTTAGCGTTATTTTTGTTTCAAAATTGTGAAGTAATGGTTTCCATTTCCAACTCTTTATTTTAAAGATCTCCACGCCATGAAAATGATAAACACAATGTGTTTCCATTTATAGAAAACAAAACTGTATCGTTGAAAATTTTGATATATTGTTACAATATACGGAGAGAAAATAATCTAATATAATCTTTTTCATTGTAATTACTATAACAATTTTTAGGAAAATACCCATATGATTTTTATGATCAGCTGTTATACAATTATTATTCACTTATTTTGAGGTTATGTTTACATAATTTCTCAAAGAAACGCACAGAACATCTGTTTAGTATATCGTTAGAGAATGTCTACTTTAAACCATAGTTTAAATTTTAAAATATATTGGAAGGTATTTGATATTTAAAACACTATCTTATTTTACTAAAATTATTGTTTGAATTCATTTATATATATAAAAAAAAGAAGAAAACTTTACACGCAAAATCTCAATATAACCTTAATTTACATTGTTGTGTTTGAATCAGCTGTTGAAAGTTTTATGAAATATAATGCTCGACCACTACAGTATACTGTGTGGAATACAAATTTTCAGCATGAGTGATGATTTAGACTCCATTCATAGTTTAAAACTATTTACAAGATATGATGATGATGTATAAAACCATTTTAAAATACCTGAATCGTTCCTGTCTACGCTATATAGTTGATTTACACGAACACTAGTTTTAAAATTTACTTATTGACGGTTCCTCCGAGGTTGTCGACGCTTGATTTGTCAGCTCGCTTCTATCTCTTTTGATAATAATCAAGGAATCGTCGTCATGAAAGAACCCTTCACTGACTTGACTCAATCGTTTCCCTACGACAGCATCGTGGAGGGCTTTATTCGTACGTCCTTTGTTGGAACTGTCCTTACATTTTGTGTCTTTGTGATCGATCCTCGTCAGATGACAGTCAGGGAAAGCCATGAGTACATCCCATCTGTCCGCTGATAACATTCCACTCTCGAACACCCACCGTGATAAACAACTTATAATGATATGAGTAAACAGAGCACAACACATCGCGAAAGTCCGGAACGGAAACTTCTGAGTACCTGTTGCTTCATCGTAGAGAGGATAATGGATTAGTGCTGGTATTTTCAGTCCTGGTTCCCCTCCTGAAATATAAATAATATAAATTTGTCGAGATATTGGAAATTATCACCCATATATTGACAGATTGCTTAAATTATTATAATATACAAATAAAACAATCCACCAGAGGCTCACTTAGAGTAGGTACGAAGCTGGATTCTTGTAACTAGAGATACTCTACAGTTTACAATTAGTTTTGTGTTATATCAGGCTTAAAGCTATCAAATCTCTTAACAAACCCTAGGCTGACGTTATTAAAGTGTACGAGGGCTGGAAGTCTCTATTTTATAATTCCTTTGTTATCACGGTGGTGGTTTTTTGCCTTTATTTAAAAAAAAAATTAATTTTGTCAAAATGGTTTCTACGTTTTATAATCGGCGGGTAATATATATATATATATATATATGTAAACAAAATAGTTTCACAACTTCAGGAACTTATTCCTCACATCAAAACTTACTTCCTACAATTCTTAGTTTTCCATCTATCAGCCATTTTGTGTTTTTAACAAACAAACAAAAATCTTTTTAACGGATGATATAAAGTTGAAATTTTGCTTAATACTTAGAGTAATAGCGACCAAATTTGAGAAAAATAAATAACCCATTTCCTTTATTCATTTCAAATGGCGGCTTTTTAAACTAATTAACGTTGAATATTTGAAAATATTTACAAAAGATAAAATATATTCCTTTTTTTAACGAGAAATATTAAAAAAAAAAATATATATATATCTTAAAGAATAATTATTGAGTTATCGACAAAAATTTTAAAATGAGAATCTTGGTAATTGTTTACAATACCAAGATTAGATAAAACCAAAATTATTATTGATTGAAGTCTGCAAATTTGTGTCTTTAAATCTTCCTATAGCTTAAAGGACAACTGACTTATCGAAACTCCCAATAATAATATGTATCGTGTCTTGTAAAAACTAAAGGTTTTTGAGATATTCGACCAAATAAAGTTTAAATAGTTGTCATGTCGAAATGAATAAAGAAAATCAGTTGATTACTTTCCTCAAATTGGTTTTTTATTACACTAAGTATCATGCAAAATTTCAACTCGATATAATTTAACATTAAAAGATAGTTTTGTTGTTGTTAAAAACACAAAATGGAGGATATATAGAAAACCGTATTAGGTGTAAGTACCGTATGTACCGTCAGAACCTGAAACCTGTTTCATGCTGTTTAATAGACTTCGACTTTATAAAAATATCTGTCCGTACATGTAAGGCATGCGGTTCTAACACACTTTAATACGTGTTTCTATTGCTTATCTCCTTGCCATAGTAAACCGCACGGAATTAGTGTAAATTTATACTAGTGTAACACTGAACATTTTCGTATTTTTGTGTGTTTGCTTTTTGTTTATTTATTTTGATTAAAATATATTATTTATTGTATATTAATCATCAGTAGTGGTAAAGATAATTAGATAGTGGAGATGGAATATAGTATACAAAAATTATATTATTATAAATAAAATTAATATATTATTATATTTATAGACACACTAAAATTACTAAGTTTGTGCCATGAACGCTTTATCAGCATAAATAGTATTGAATTATTGACGTGATAATTGAGCATTTTAATTGTTTTTTTTTCTCTCCAAATACTGCAAATTTAATCTTTTAATTATAGGAGATCAATGCTACTGCATTAGATCTTGATTTTCACCTCAATGGAACAATGCAAATAATTATATCATAAAACAACTTGAATTTAAACTGCTTTTTAAATCAAAATCCAAGTAATCTCATTAGTAATGATATATGAAGTTGTAGCAACTGAACTTTTTCCGTATATCTCCATAGAGGTGAAAATCAAAGTTTGGTGCAGTAACATGAGTCTCACACAATCAAACCAGTAAATTTTCAGTGTTCGAAAAAGTCAAATTAATAGTTATTTCCTATGAATTTTTATGAATAACTGGAGATAAGTGAGAGATAGTAAAATATATTTGTCACTGAACTCAGGATTGAAAAATTATGATAATCATGTATTAAAATACAATGTTGCTATTTACAAAATAACACAAATTAAATATAGCATTTTGTTTAACGGCCGAAAAGTTTAACCACAAAAAGTAATATAAGTATTTATACACATACTTCATTTAGTCCAAGAAATCGATAGGAAAATAACTTTGGAAAAGAAGTAACGGGAGAAGAGACTTCATTTCCATCCTGTATACTATTATTATTTATTATTTTGTTTTCATCTTTGTTTATCTATGCGACTTAGTTTTATGTTAGAAATACAGGTTTGTTTTTTCGATAAGAATTTAGTGTTTATGTAAATGTTTGTGTAAACTGTATATGAGTTTGTATGTATTTGTACGTGTTTGTGTATATATAAATAATTTAAGTATGTAGTAATTACAATATAAATAATCTGAATATTATAGACATAAATTAAGTTAGCAACACGCGGAAGAGAGATAAAGTGAATATTGTTTTTATATAGCTTTCATTAAAAATATAATCATATTGAAGTAATATTTAGTGGTATATAATGATACGATAGGTACAACAGTTATTGCTGAACCTCAGACATGCAATTAAGTTTTTAAAGACGTTTACAAAATACCTAGTATCCTTATAATAAAGCCAACTGCGTACGAAGCGAGACATCCGTACGTTGTGACACCTTGACTCCAATGTACGACCAGAAGAAGTTGAGGAAACATGATAACATATACAAGATCTGAGCATAAATATCTGAAAAGGAAAACAAAGTACTTTAGTTGTAAAATGAATAGAGAGATTTTACTTGTTTACGAGTTAAATGATGAGTTAAGAAATCAATAATCGTTGTTAGACCCTTCGTGCCCAAAAACGTCGTTGATGTCTGTCTGTCCAATGTCGTATTTGCACTGCTCTACAGCCCAAACTTAAAATTTAGTGTGTGCTCATATTGTAGTTTGTGCTCAATGGATTTTTTGTTTTAATTTTGTTTTGATAACTCAAAATTGTATACAATAAAAACACAAAATTCCCGAAGATTTTATCAAATAGTGTTTAAATAAGAGCCTTAATTATCCAAACATATTCGTTGCAATTTTTCTCAAAAAGCCGGTTCGGGAGTTATTGGTGAAAAAAAAAAAAAGTGAACATAATTTAAATTTGAGGGAAATATGAAAAATAATGACACAGACCCATGTTAAAAATCGCAAGTATTTAATATTAAAGTTTAGAAAAAATGGGGGGGATGAAACTTGAGTAGCCACATTAAAACATTGATTTCAAACAAGTACAATTTACAATGAGTATGAGTTTATGGCTGCGGAAAACTAGTTTACATCACTTAAATAAATATTTTTTTAAAGACAGCATCCATAATTTATTTTCAAGTTTTACCTGAAAACTACCGAACGGACATTTTTGGTGAGTAATAGGTTTTGTTGTTTTTTATTTGGTTTTATGAATGCGTGAGTGAGAAAGTTTGTGCGATGTTTTTGCACCATTTATTATGTTCTTAATTTCTCTTGCTAACAAAAGTTCATTCATACTTTCGCTAACAAATAGTACGGGGGGGGGGGGACAGTCAAAAAGTAAGTTGTATATATTTGTATTGTTCTTTGTTATGGGTATTTTTATTACAGCTGTTGGTAACATTGTTTAAACTTCTATAAAATCAGCTGTAAAGTTTTAATGATCCCGTTGTCGATAAATACGATAATTATGTCGCGTCACTTGAAAGTTGCATCTAAATTGGAAATCTGCGCTGTTGTTCATTTTCTATAGACTAGAAAGTGTAATTACACTGAAATTCATGGGCAGTTAAGTATGGTTGACGGTGAAAAACTTTTTTTTTGCTCGCCACGCCTTTGGATAATGCTGCGAGTTATTTGAAAATGACCGCAAATGAAAATGAAGATGTGTGTAGGCAAGAGAAGTCATCGACTTTATTCACGAATGGCAATGATCACCGCGCACAAAAATTGATTCTTGCAGACAGGAGAATCACGGAGGACGAAATTGCAACTGAGATAAATATTTCTCATGGAAATGTGAAAACATCTGCGGTTTTGAAAACTGTACACTCTTTGAGTGCCTCACTTACTCACTGCAGAACACAAAGAGAAGCGTTTTCAATTGGCTCTGTAGTTTTAGCTTAGTTATGACAGGGAAGGCAATGAATTCCTGGAGACAATTGTCACTGGAGATGATAGTTGGGTCCATCATGTCTCTCCTTCAACAATACGAACGAATGCAGATATGCTCGTCTTCTCTTCCAAAATTGTTTCAACAGGTTCCATCAGCTGGAAAAGTGATGGTGACTCCTTTTTTTCGACAATCATGTTGAAGTGCGAATTGAGTTCATGCCAAGGCGAAAAACAATTAATGCCGTTGTTTACTGTGAAACTTTGAAGAGACTAAGAAAGGCAATTAAAGACAGCTGCCCAGGAAAACTGTCAAGGTGTTGTGATTCTCCATGACAATACAATCTCTGATTCTGCTCGTGTCGCAAGAGGCCTCCTAAGACAGAAGGTCAAATAGGAGGAGTGGGAACATCCTCATTATAGTCCAGATCTTGAGTCTTGTGATTTGGACGTCTTCGGTCCAATGAAAGAAGGTAAACAGCGATTCGGAAATGATGAAGCAGTGAAAATGCAGTAAAATTGGTTGTCAGATGTTGAACGCAATATTTTTATAAAGGTATTGAAATATTTGTTCACTTGATTTGATAAAAAATGTCTGTATTGATATGACGTGGCAGTAAAGTAGAGTTTCATAAGTAGTTTCAGAATAAATAAAGACATTTTCTTAATTTTTACAGATTTTCATTTTTTGAGTTTGTGCAATTTACTTTTTGGCTGCTCCTCATACTTCTACAAGACAAATCAGTAAACCAGATTATGTTCAAAAGTGATAAAATAAGACATCAGTCATATATACAAAACGCAATTTAAAATAAATTTATGAAAAATACATTAAATAAATTTAACATATAAAATAATACGACAACTAGTCACACAGATAACATTTCGATTATATACACATAGTAAAAAATACTTCATTTTATTTATGATCTTTTTTGGGGTAAAACGCACAGTAAAACAAATACAAATATAACTAATTTTAATAAAGAAAATAGATAATATAACTTAGATAGTAAAATATTACAATTACAATTACCCTACAGTTAAAATAACAAATTTATTGGACACAGTGAGGGTGTTTTCTATCTACAGGGTTCACGAACAAAATTCACATATTAGTTTTTATATACAAAAAAGTCTAAATCTATTGTATCAATAACTTGATAAACCTATCATTATCTGATCATTAAAACTAAATTTGCAATTGTTATTGCTAGTTGAACTTACGAAAGATAATAAATACTTCCAGCTGTAAGAGCGACGGCCGCTGATGAATAGGAAATGACAACGACAGCTACTCTCATTACCCACATTACTTCCTTCTCTGATGCCTGCAACATTTTGTGTTTTTGGTATTAAATATTATACAAAATATTTGTTGTTAAGTAACAGCTGATTGTCTGTT
This sequence comes from Aphrophora alni, assembly GCA_963513935.1. Taxonomy (NCBI): domain Eukaryota; kingdom Metazoa; phylum Arthropoda; class Insecta; order Hemiptera; family Aphrophoridae; genus Aphrophora; species Aphrophora alni. The sequence continues at coordinate 152,905,364 of OY740766.1, forward strand.
TTACTCACGGTCGGTCTGATGGTCAGTTTATAAACATTTCTTGCAAATATTGCAGATGAAGCCAAGATACTGGCATCAGCAGAAGACATTACAGCGGCTGACACAGCTCCTAGTCCGAAGAAGGATATCCACTGAAACAATAACAATATATACCTGTATACATATTTATACATTCTTCGACATTGAAGACTTTTACTTTAATTCTTTTATTCGTGCAGGATTTATCGTGGTAATTTGATTCAGGATATGTTTTTCCTCTGATCTAAGACCATCACAACAAAACTACATTGGTATTAAAATTCATCTTCTTTTTTTTATAAATACATAATGTATATATATATATATATATATATATATATATATAAAATTTTGTTAAAAGAATATGAATTGTGGTTATTATCCGAAATTTTTTGTATATACATTTTATGTACTACTACTAATAATTATCCAATTATTTACATATATAAACATTCATATACAAATTTGTCGTCAGAGCTTATTTTCACTATTTGACCCTTTGAGCAATTTTGACCATACCGAAAACTCTATTCGTCTATTATTGAAGCTATATCGTGACAATCAATGTCGTTATCCTATTTTAAACCTCAAGCCGTACAAGAACTTTTCCTAGATTTAATCATTCTACATGACACCATCGCATTAAATTATTTATTCAATTAGAACCAGAGTAATTATAGAGAGTGACACAAGCAAACAGAATTGTGAAAATGACCGAAAAGTGTCAAGGCGAGAGGAATTTAAAACGTCATGTAAAATTTAAACATCGTACAATGCTTTGTATTATAAAGTGAAAATCAAAACAAAAAGGATTGTAATACAGATCGAGTAATTTACAATAATTTGTGTTGACCTTAATTCATTAATATAGGATAGTGTGTAGTGATTACTTCCCTTATTAAGGTTATTCTTTCTTTCATTGAAAGCTTGTTTCAGAATTTAAGAAAAAAAACACAAATTTTATTTTGTATTAAGGAACAAATTGGTTTCTTTATGAAACTCTATTGTTTTACTTTACACTATTATTAATATTTACTTTGAAAGATGATGTAGAAGTTCATTATATATAGTAATACTTCAAAGTGGTCAAATTGTTAGAGTATATAATGTTTCTTGTGTAACATGTATCTTTTAAATTAGTCACTATTGAAAAGTATAATTTTCCCAAAAGCTATATGTTATTACGATATGACAATATGGATAGAGAGCAACGTTTCTGTAAATCCAATACAATAATTTTGTTCTCTGCCTTGTTGTCTGTAAAAGGATACAATTATTTTGTTTATTATGTTGGCAACACAATGCTAATGCTGAATTGGGCGCGTTAAATAAATATATTGAAAAGGGTTAGTCGACTTAGACCAAAGGTTACATGTCGACCACACATATTATACTTAGATTTGAACGCAAGTTACCTTTATAATAAGTGAATCAACTACTTCAAATTAATTAGTTTAATTACCTATTTAAGAGCTGTTTGCCCAAGAGTGGTGTTGGATCAGACAAGGTTAAGTCATTTATGACCTCATTGGGTGTGGATTATCATCATCGTAGGTTAACGCAACCCCCGGCTATAAGTCAGTGTTTTGACTTTAAGCAACATTATCAAATTGGTAGCAGAATGTTGTAAAGATCCACGGACCTCAGGGTTATGAGCTCAACACGCTTCCAAGATTGCTCTAGCAACCTTATCACGTTACGGTTTCTAACAGAATGTTACAAAGATCCATGGAGCTCTGGGTTATGAGCCGAGCACGCTTCCAAGATTGCTCTAGCAACCTTATCACGTTACGGTTTGTAGCAGAATGTTACAAAGATCCATGGATCTCTGGGTTTGAGCTCAACACGCTTCCAAGATTGCTCTAGCAACCTTATCACGTAACGGTTTGAAGCAGAATGTTACAAAGATCCACAGACCCCAGGGTTATGAGCTCAACACGCTTCCAAGATTGCTCTAGCAACCTTATCACGTTACGGTTTCTAACAGAATGTTACAAAGATCCATGGAGCTCTGGGTTATGAGCCGAGCACGCTTCCAAGATTGCTCTAGCAACCTTATCACGTTATGGTTTGTAGCAGAATGTTACAAAGATCCATGGATCTCTGGGTTTGAGCTCAACACGCTTCCAAGATTGCTCTAGCAACCTTATCACGTAACGGTTTGTAGCAGAATGTTACAAAGATCCACAGACCCCTGGGTTATGAGCTCAACACGCTTCCAAGATTGCTCTAGCAACCTTATCACGTTACGGTTTGTAGCAGAATGTTACAAAGATCCACAGACCCCTGGGTTATGAGCTCAACACGCTTCCAAGATTGCTCTAACAACTTTATCACGTAACGGTTTGTAGCAGAATGTTACAAAGATCCATGGAGCTCTGGGTTATGAGCCGAGCACGCTTCCAAGATTGCTCTAGCAACCTTATCACGTTACAGTTTGTAGCAGAATGTTGCAAAGATCCATGGATCTCTGAGTTATGAGCTCAACACGCTTCCAAGATTGTTGTAGCAACCCAAATCGCAACCAAAGATTCAACCGCGGTAATGACAGGTTCCGAGGCAGTGTCCGTACCTTGAACACATCACATTCTGAAACAGCTATTCTCAAATTTGTAAAAAAGTCCTGAAATAATGCTAAATCAAAATAGATACATCCTAAAACACTCGATATAATTTTTAGACGTATCACATCACCTTCTCTATACTACGTTTGTGTAAAAATCATTACAGAGAGTAATTTTATTTTCTTATCTTAGAAGGGAAAGCAACCACTATGGGGGAACTTCAAATAGTTATTAATATCTTACTCACAGGTGGTATCAAATATCTCAGCACCAATGGTAGAACTATGTTAGCATCTGATGACGTGATGTTCCTGTCAAACCCTACCACCATACTCCAATCTGTAATAAAACAAATTGGCTATTTTGTATTATTCGATTTTAGAACATATTTTAGTAGAAATTAAGCTCTTATTAAAGAAAATCAGGTGACCACATGTGTTTTATATTAATATCTTCAAACACTGGACATTAAGTCACAGTTCATGCCGATGGTGTCCATACCACTCAAGGCTTTATTGTTTATTTTTTCAAGCCAATGGTGATATAAAGGGGTTTTCCTATAAACAATAAATATATATATATATATATATATATATAGTAATCTGGCACTACATCAAATAATACAAATTTGTTTCCTACAACGTCCCGTGATTCTATGTCAGTTACTTACTATAACTTAACAACCCCGATTGATCGTTGCAGGATTTTTTTTTCACGTAGTCATAGTCTCTCTATCAATTTTCCTGTGAGGTCTCTCTTGACCAAATCTTGTTCAATCCTGACCCTAAAGCTATTACAATAGTTGACGGCTTGGAGTCTTTATTTTATCTTACTTCCAACTTTTTTCTTCTTTATAAGACAAAATCTACGTCTGTGGTTGTGCGTGGGAAGAACAGAGGTTGTTGGGGAGGTGGTGACATGATGCCATTAGAAGTGCCAGTTTAAGTGTTAAAGGCATTAAAATTAAGGCTCTTTAGTAAAATAATGAAAAAAATGTGTAATTATAAAAATGCATTAATTTGGATATTTTGAAGAAAATTAAAAACAAAATAGGAGAACGTTACCCCTTCAAATAATAGTACGGCAACTGCTAAGCACAAAAGTGCATTTGATAGTCTAACGTCCTGGGGCGAATGAGGAACCGTTTGTATGGAACATTATGTGTGAATTTACAAGAATTTGTGTTCATTCTTAAAAATTGTTTTAACTGTTATATACAGGGGTATTGAAAAAAAATATTCAGAAATTCATGAGCTTATTCGTCACATCAAACCAAATTAAAAAAAGTTTGCATAGGATGGTTTTCGTTCCCGGAGTTTATGAGGATTCTTATGAATTGAATATCTAGAAAATATCCTTTCCTCAAACTGTTAGAAAATTAAAATCTCTTCAACGATTTAAAATAGTGAGAACCTAGAATCTTTTAAAACAAAATTTTAGTAAAAATTTTAACTTCCCTGTGAAAGTTATACGTATAAAAATAATTTATTATATTTTTGAGTAAATTAAATACTTTAATTAAAAATAGCAAATCCAATACATTAAATGTAGGAAATGATTGTACGACATTAGACATAACAATTATTCAGTTCTAACATAAACTTGTTAATTACAAATAGTTTGTGTTGGTTTAGTTCACAACTCAGTTTGCATACAATTAATTTTAATGTATTGTTATCGTAGTTTGCAACTCTACTAAATGTAAATTGTTCGATACAAAAGAATTTCACTACTGTAATAGTTGGATCCATTAGTAACAAGTTGATGTGGGTCATCATGGTACTTAACCAACCCAACATGTAATGTAATAGAAGCGGGTGGTCTGAATATAATATTGATTTATTGGACCTTGTAAGAAGTGTTTAATTGTATTGGTAGATCAAGAGGTCTTACCCAGTAGGGTAAGTTTATTTAAAACAGTTCTTAAACAGGTTTTTTTAATCTCGTAATTGTGTATCACTATTTTACTGACTATTTTTGCCATTATAAAATAGTAAGAGATAGAAAAAAGATCAAACACAAAAAATGTTCGTTTTGAATAGACCTTTTATTTGATATAGAAAAATTTATAAGTTGCTATTTAAGAAATTTTGAGTTTTAGGCTTCTTTGTATTCTTCAAGTTTGAGCATTTTTAAAATTTACAAAATCCAGTGATAATGTCCCTACCACACATTTCCTTATTGAATAGCTCAATAATAGGCTTGGAAAAAATCGGGTGCTCTTCCGTATCGTAGGTAGAGTAACACGATACTTGATTTTAAAGTCCTATTTCAAAACATTTTTGTACACCCTGTACATACGGTCAAAGATAATTAACTTTTGTTTGCGCCAAAATGTTCAGGGTAATTAGAACTTTAAATTGATGTATCACACAACCCATGTTTACGTTTGAAAATTCCTCAAAAAGCATCGCTATCCCCCAAATTGGGCCCTTTTTGGGCATTTTTCAAAATTGAAAATAATTTTATTGGACTCTGTGAGGCCAAATTAGGGGGAAATGAGAAAGAAAAAGTGTTAAAGTCGGTTAGTAAGACAGATATAAATACTGCACTGGTGGTCTGCCTCACTCTGTATATCAATTCCATTCCTAATTTTTGTGACAGCTATTGTGTTTACGTACAGACGACAACGACGCCGGACGGACGGTGTGTCAAAAGTTAATTTTTCTGTTTCCTGAGGTCGTGAAATGTACGGATCAGTGAAACACGGAAGTCGACTTTTTGACTGGGTAACTAAAAGAAAAATAATTTAGTTTGTGTAATAGATATTAGGATCATAAAATGTTAAAGTTTACTAACGTAATTAAATAAGAATCTCAAAACTAGAAATACAAACTGAAGTATAATATTTATGGGGTCTATATAATATTCAAGATAAATCTAGAATCTTTGGTATGGTATTGTTGATGTGGAATTGCAAACATGACGGCTCCATATCTTCTGTTGTTTGTGTTAAAACATTCTCTTCAATTATTTTACTTTTCACTTAGAATAGATAAAGATGTGTGAATGGTAAAAAAAAATCATTGTACAATGTTTTGTTGATAAATCCGTTTTAAGGTTAGATATCTAATATTTAGGTTAAGTTTGCTATATAATTGGAAATTTTTTATATATAATTCAAGTTTTTGGAATGATGTTTGACTGTGTGTCTGTAGTATGTAGTGTTCTACAGCCCAAACACATAGACCGATTTCAATCACATTCGTAATATGGGAATATATCGCTCATATCTTGTACGTTTTTTTCTTTCGTTTTACCATAATTTAAAATTTGGCGGTAGCTAAAAACATTTAAATTTAAAATGTAAAAGAAAAATTACTATTTTATTAAAATCGGCTCAAAACATTATAATAAAATTGTGCCCATGTGTAGCGTCTAAAGACCCAAACAAAAGGTATTGGTCGCCACTTTAACAAATCTGTAGCTTCGTAAGTTTCGGTAAAAATATAAGAAATTCTCGTAAGAGACGTAATATCTGAAAAACTACACTAAATATTTACGCGGACGAGTTTATGGTACAAGCGATGCAAGTTTAGGTCCTATTTAAATGTGTAATTATTATTTCCAAAAATGGTTTATTTTTACATTTTGACTGACACTTACTGAACCGATCTGGTTTTTTTGATGATGAGTGAGAAATACAAATTGTGCAATGATTTTTCACAGTTTGTTTTCTACTTTTCATTCTTAGAAGGTTTTAACGTATTATTTGACGTGTTTAATGGTGAGAGAATTCAATAATACCCCTTCGGTCAAAGCTTTCAAATCGCGATTACTATTGGATGACATGATGCCACTAGTGACTTTGTTTTCAAACAAGGGTGTTCAATTATCCCACACCATCTCTAACTGTATGTGATCAACAGGTTATAATGCGTTGTGACAATTAACTTTACTTGGTTTCATCGCTCCAGATATCCTGTTCATATTTTGTTCGATACCGATCATAACGTGAAGCTCATTATTTTTTAAACTCGATTTTGGGATATTTGTGTCACAAGTGGATGGAAACTGAGTTATGGTACACTTATTTGGTATATAAGATATAATAGTTATTATGAATAATAACATTCATCATGCAGTATTTAAAAAATTATAAATAATTTATTTTACTTTTTAACTATGAGGTAACTAACGAATTGTGCTCTTGGTAATATTTTGATGATTCTTGTAAGTTTGAGCCGATAAGATAATAATAATCTTTTTTTTTTTCAGAACATTTTTTTGTGAATTTATATCTGCAACATTATTTGTCCATTTATCTTTACAACAATGTTTGTTAATTTATCTCTGAAACAATATCTGTCAATTTACTCTGCATCTGTTCATCAGCACCATTTTTGTAATATATTATTTTAAGAATAAAATAGTCCAATTGATGTGGTGTGGGTTTTCTATGAAATGCTTAAATCTTTGACCAAATCAAGAGTTTTGGGGTGGAAATTAGTGGGGCGGACAAAAAGTAAGGGTAATCTATAATCTCAAGAAATAGTTGTCCGAATAGTGTTTTTAATTTGGTCTGGTGTAACCTATATAAGGTTCATGGTTGAATATAAGTATTGGTCAGAAACATATAAAAAATTTTAATTATATGCCGATTTAGATGAAATTACCAATATTCGTGGCTTTTTACGAAGCAATTTGAAAGTCGTGTGTTGGTAACATCGGCTAATATACCCACATTACTGTAGCTGTAAAAGAATAACTGCTTAAGTATTTATTTTTCTGAAATTCAGTCCCATGATTCCAGTTGGTGGTGTTAGTTTTTCTATACTGTAGACTGCTTATATAGTTCCTTGCTATATAGATTTCTTTCTTTCCTCGCTAATTCTTACAAATATACATGGAGATCATTAAATGACAAAAAATAGAGTGAAGCGTTTTAAAAATGCTGATTGGTTAGTGAGAAAAATGTAATTTAAAGTTGCTGTAATGTGTTTAAACAAAATTTAAATAAATTTTACAAATCTGCGTGTATATTGAAGATAGTATCTCCTTTCTTTGTGGACAATCAGAATTTAGAGGTCAGGTTAAAATCTTGTTAATATGTCAAATTGTTTTCGAGATATAGTTTGTTGTTACATGTTGACTTCTATTCAAGGTCAATTGAAAACAATATCAGTAAAATAAAAACTAAATTATTTTGTTTGTGATATTATTTTGTTTATAAGTCAATATTTATATATTTTATACACTGTAGGCTACATGTACAAAAATCACTCACCTGTTGATCTCGCTATGATACCAAAGAGTATTGCAGGAGTTGCCATCAGAACACACCCAAACATGGAGAATATTGTAGTTCGTTTGGCCATGGCAGTAGTTTTGATAGATAGAATTCTTTGAAAGTATGTCTGCAAAATATTGTTTTACTTCAAAAATTTGTATTCATAAAGTAATAAATTTATAAAAAGATAGCACCACTAAGTTTTTATGAATATTTAATAAAATGTTATACTTTTAAATCATTATTTAAAAAAAAAACTTTTTTATTAAATTTTTTCAGTATATTTATTGATTCTTCTGTTCTATGCATTGTACAAGTACCTATTTGTCGATTTTTTTATTGCATACATTATTACAAGGTAGTATCTATTTGTTGAAACCAGTGTAAAACAACAAAATAAACACTTTGATAATAAACTGTAAAATTATATTTTGATAATTGTTGTGAACGACAAATGTTGGGTCCTAAGGTTTTAAAATTCCCTTCTTTGTTTCACAGTTAAAAACACTATTATTTATAGTACAACTATTTAAAAAAATCATAGTGCTATTTTAATGAACGTTACTCCTGTTTTGATATATGGCGGCTTGTGGTCCTGAAAATCGTTGAATTATTAAACGTTAAAATAATAAGTTACTTCTGCACAAAATGTAAATTCAAAACTGTTCATATTGTAAAAAGTTGATTTATTGTATGATTGTTGTCAATTATGTCTTTATTGTTAAATAATTAGTTAACCTAATTAGTTGGATACAATCTTCTCTCTCTCTCTCTCTCTCTCTCTCTCTCTCTCTCTCTCTCTCTCTCTCTCTCTCTCTCTCTCTCTCTCTCTCTTTGTAAAAAATCATCCGATCCAAGGTTTATTTCTTGGATCGGATCTCCACGATAATCTTGGTAGTGCACCTCAGAGAAGGTTTGAACTCATCCACCTTTTTATCGTTCACAAAAACCATTCCCTAGATAAGTTTGAATTCTGACCCTTAAAGTGACCTCTGACTTTGGTGAGTAAGGGCTTGGCAATTCCGAGAGATTTAGTTGGATCTACACCTATTCATGTAGTCTTGGGTTAAATCCCTCTCTTTCAATTTTTCTGTCCAATCTCCTTGACCAACTTTTGTTCTTTTCTAACCCTGATGTTATTGGTCTATTCGAAGGTTAAGGGTTTTTGTTTTATGATATTTTTTTCATTAAGGCGATGATGACTAAGAAACAAGAAAAGAGTCTAACATTTTACGAGACTTTAGTTTCTGATTATCTGAGGAATGTTTTACGTTATATCTTTACGTGGTTTTGCTATTTTTATAGAAAAATGAAAAACTAACAATAAGATAACTGACTGGATAACCTTTTCTACCCCACAGGGTTATAATACTTTCTAGAACCGACACTTCCTCAAACATATCAGATTTTCTTTCTCGTCTCTAACTTTTCCCCTCCAATCCCTCCGTCAATTCCCCTCCGTATTTTAATCCCTACGTTGTCATACTGTCCATTGTGATATCTATCGTCCTTTTCCTTGGTTGCTCCTTCCTCCAGTTTTTGATTAAGTATTATGCGTCAAATTCAATTTTCCCCCACTACTACAAATATCTGCCAATGTATTTTCATTCCCACACTGCTAGCCGCCTTTCCAATTTCATTATTATGCACCAAGTGTCAAATCTGATAATTGTTTTATAAAACACAATTTTATTTTTATTGTTACCAGAGTACAAAGATTGACTTTTGCATTTTTTCCTTATTTCTTTTTAACGATAATAACTTAAATATTTCAAACGATCAACATATTAGTAAGTTATATAAAATATTGATTTTTACAATAAACTAAAATACCTGCCATGGAATTCCACCGAATATAAGAAGTAAAAATCCATCTGCCCAGAAACCAATATCAACCGTAGCTATTTCACCAATCCATGAAGTCTGCTTCATCTCTTGATGCGAAACTGCAGGATGGAAATAGGCGAAAGGTGCTGATAAAACCTGAGGAGAAAGAAAATTGTCAAAGAAAACATAACTTAAATAAAAAATGGCATACAAGTAATTTATTTGTCATATTTCACTTTAAACATTCATCCTTGAGGCAGCAGTCTTTGTTGGAGGTTGTAATAATCTGAACTCTCCGTGTTACAGTTAAAGGGGGTGGGGGATGATATGTGACACTTTAAATTTGGCCAGCCAACATATATTTTTTCGTCAAACGAACATAGATAATTGTAATCAGAATAACTTATAGTTTTATTTGATACCCCACACATAGTATTTCCAAAACAATCAACTAGATAATTTTTAATATTCAACTTACTCCACGTTAATTTTTTTATGTTACCGCTTTACGCTGGACAATACAAAGAATACAAACTCAAAGTTTGAAATATATAGGATTTAACTAGTAAATGGGGATGGGTTTCTACTTATAGACAGACAGACGGACAGACACGTCCTTGATATTACAAAGATCATTAAAAAATAATTTAATTCGTCAAGAACGTTACTCTTCCTCTGCTGTAACTTAAATCGCACTTTAAAAACTAACAGTAACATTAAACCTAACCTAACCTATTAGTCAAAATCAGCCTAAATGTGACCTCTATAGAACTAGTTTTTGATATGTAAAGAGTTGAATTGAATTTCGTGTAATGTGTCTGCCTAACATAACCTAACTCATACTATTTATAGATTTTAATACTTTGAGTTCGAATTCGACATTTTTAAATATAACTGGTATATAGACTTCCCAAAATTTCCAATAGGCCTAAGAATCACACTTTTATCGACGGGTTTTTATGAAATTAATCATATTTACTTCCTTATGCAGGCGTAGTAAAGAGAAAGTTACATGATGGTAAAATTTTGCGGTTATTTGTTTTAAATTAAATGAGTGTGAAAAAATATTTTTTATTCCGGTTAATGGTCTGTTATTTATGAAGTACTCTTACAATCTTAACAAAGTAAATGGTTATTGATTCCGGTTTGGGGTTTGTTATCTATGAAGTACTCTTACAATCTTAACAAAGTAATTAGTTTTTGATTCCGGTTTGGGGTCTGTTATCTATGAAGTACTCTTATTATCTTAACAAAGTAAATAGTTTTTGATACCGGTTTGGGGTCTGTTATCTATGAAGTACTCTTACAATCTTAACAAAGTAAATAGTTTTTGATACCGGTTTGGGGTCTGTTATCTATGAAGTACTCTTACAATCTTAACAAAGTAAATAATTTTTGATACCGGTTTGGGGTCTGTTATCTATGAAGTACTCTTACAATCTTAACAGAGTAAATAGTTTTTGATACCGGTTTGGGGTCTGTTATCTATGAAGTACTCTTACAATCAACAGAGTAAATAGTTTTTGATACCGGTTTGGGGTCTGTTATCTATGAAGTACTCTTACAATCTTAACAGAGTAAATAGTTTTTGATTCCGGTTTGGGGTCTGTTATCTATGAAGTACTCTTATTATCTTAACAAAGTAAATAGTTTTTGATTCCGGTTTGGGGTCTGTTATCAATGAAGTACTCTTACAATCTTAACAGAGTAAATATTTTTTGATACCGGTTTGGGGTCTGTTATCTATGAAGTACTCTTACAATCTTAACAAAGTAAATAGTTTTTGATTCCGGTTTGGGGTCTGTTATCTATGAAGTACTCTTATTATCTTAACAAAGTAAATAGTTTTTGATTCCGGTTTGGGGTCTGTTATCAATGAAGTACTCTTACAATCTTAACAGAGTAAATATTTTTTGATACCGGTTTGGGGTTTGTTATGTATGAAGTACTCTTACAATCTTAACAAAGTAATTAGTTTTTGATTCCGGTTTGGGGTCTGTTATCTATGAAGTACTCTTACAATCTTAACAAAGTAAATAGTTTTTGATACCGGTTTGGGGTCTGTTATCTATGAAGTACTCTTACAATCTTAACAGAGTAAATAGTTTTTGATACCGGTTTGGGGTCTGTTATCTATGAAGTACTCTTACAATCTTAACAAAGTAAATAGTTTTTGATACCGGTTTGGGGTCTGTTATCTATGAAGTACTCTTACAATCTTAACAGAGTAAATAGTTTTTGATTCCGGTTTGGGGTCTGTTATCTATGAAGTACTCTTATTATCTTAACAAAGTAAATAGTTTTTGATTCCGGTTTGGGGTCTGTTATCAATGAAGTACTCTTACAATCTTAACAGAGTAAATATTTTTTGATACCGGTTTGGGGTTTGTTATGTATGAAGTACTCTTACAATCTTAACAAAGTAATTAGTTTTTGATTCCGGTTTGGGGTCTGTTATCTATGAAGTACTCTTACAATCTTAACAAAGTAATTAGTTTTTGATTCCGGTTTAGGGTCTGTTATCTATGAAGTACTCTTACAATCTTAACAGAGTAAATAGTTTTTGATTCCGGTTTGGGGTCTGTTATCTATGAAGTACTCTTACAATCTTAATAAAGTAATTAGTTTTTGATTCCGGTTTGGGGTCTGTTATCTATGAAGTACTCTTACAATCTTAACAGAGTAAATAGTTTTTGATTCCGGTTTGGGGTCTGTTATCTATGAAGTACTCTTACAATCTTAACCGAGTAAATAGTTTTTGATACCGGTTTGGGGTTTGATATGTATGAAGTACTCTACAATCTTATCAGAGTAAATAGTTTTTAATGAAATGTGGTATTTGATCATATATTGTCCATATATTCAGACCTTTAATTATTTTTTTTTCGATAACTTAAAGTTTTAGGATACTTAACTGAAGATAAAATCACAAAATTCCTATTTTGTCAGAATTGGCATTAAAAATTTGATCGCACTTTGCTCTCTAATGCTCCAAACAAACGTGACTATATTCAATATCAATATATATATATATATATATATATATATATATATATATATATATATATATATAATTTAGTTCGAATGTTATGGGTAAAAAGTAAAAAAAAAAACAGCTTTGGGGTCTATACAAATTATAAATGACGTAATTCCTCAAAATTGATTCTATCAATATCATTTAAAATTTGGTAAATATAACGATAAATGACCTACGTGAAAATGCAAATAATATAAAAATATCGTCACGGAATAACTTTCAATAAACGAAACTGAAACTTGACCTAGAATAATTATAAAGATATCAGGGAAGCATTTTAGACCTTACATAATTGTTTAAATGAATCTACAAACTCTAAAACGTAATTGAACTCAACTGTCGTACTGATGTTTTTGGAACCGAATAGTTTTCTTCAGTTAGTATTTCGATTGTGAATGTGTGTGTTAGAAACTTTGTACAATGTTTATGCACAGTTTAGATTTGCCACTAACCAGTCCAAATATAATACAAACGAGTTGCACAACATCTGTGTATGTAACGCTGTACATCCCTCCCACTACTATGTAACCTGCGGCGAATGTAGCGCTGATCATGACGCTGAATACTGTATTAATTTCTAGTATCACCATCAAAGAAGATCCTGTAACAAGAACATACACTGTTTTAATATATTAGGCCTAATTGTCTGTTCAATATTTTAAGCTTATTAACATCTTCAATGTGCATTTATAATAATAAGTATTATAGTAGATGTGGGCCTGACAATCCCGAGGGCCCTAGACGGATCTACACTTTCAAGTTTTCCTCTCTTTCATCTTCTTCTATCAGGTCTCCCTTAACTAACTCTTGTTGTATTTCGATACTGACACCAATAAAGTATAAAAGGGTTAGGTGATTTATTTTTAGTTCTTTCCATTATTTTACTAATCATCAATATATTTAGCCTCATTCAGTAATAAGCTGCAACGTAAATGAACATTTTTGAGTTAAAAATACACAGTGCAAATAAAAATGACAACACAATACAAATAAACATAGAAAGACCAATTAAACTACTATTTGCAATTGGAGGTACTCTTCCAACGAGTAAAATGCCTGCTGAATAAGGTAGGTTTTAAAAGGTACCTTTAGGTCGTCCGGAAACCTGTTGTAGAATTTGAGACCAGAGTAGAACACACAACTCTGGAACAGCTTTAATTGTGCATTAGGTATTGAACCAGTTGCAGTCTCATGTTTGTATTGACTGACAACGAAATAACTACTTCTGAAAAACTGCAGGATAATTTTAAGGAAAGAGTAAACAATTACATTTTTTAATGAATTTCTTTAAGATTAGCGACATTAATATTGTAAATTTATACAAAGTTTACTGGCCTTAGTGAGAACGGGGTTGCCAGTATCATAGAACCTAGCTGGATTTACACTGTTTTCTTGTAGTCGTGAGTTATATTTCTTTCTTATGGGGTCACTCTTAACCAACTCTTCTCCTTTTCCGACGCTATTAGAGTAATCGAGGGCTAGATGTCTTCCTTTTATGTTGTTTAGCTTCATTTTTTTAAGGTGATAATGAACAAATGGATTTTCTTCTTCAAACAATAAGAAAAAAAGGCGGAAAATATAGGGTTTAGCAATCGTCAAAAATTTCAACAATTGTCTATTGACAATTGTAGGTAGAGAACTATAGTGAACTAATTTAGTACAGAGCTCTTAGCGGCCATTTAAAACAGTTTTTGTTCATATCTCGTGTGTTATTCAACTTATAACAGGCTATATTGTATAAAAATTTACAGATTTTAATTCTATATGTAATGGTACCAACCTCCACATCTTATATAAATAATTTAAAAAAATTATATTTTCTGTAATTCTAACTATCACGTCAACACCCATTTGTGTCAACCACTATTAGTGTAAAATATATGTAGCATTGCCAACCTAAAAAAACACAAATACAAATTTATTTATTATTTTATACGCAAATTAAAAAAAATTTCTAGCCATGCTGCTATTTTTAGATACCCTGCATAGAAAGCTATTATAACTACTTCTAAATAGAGTTTGAATTACTTTTATTTATATAGCTAAATCGATCTCTTCTAAATAAAAAAAAGGCATGCAATCTTTTTTACAATATAATTAATTAATAAAAATCAAATTTTGATTGTACAATATTTTTATGTGTTAATTATAAATGTTTACATCCGTTATAAATGTAACTATCATGAGATGAACACTTTTATTTGATTACCAATATTTAAAGTAGCTAGGACGTTTCTTCTAATAAGGGCAGAATACAAGGTATGGTTTCAGGATTTTCAAGTTTCGTCCTAACGGAAATAATACTTCTTTTGTCTCAAAGTAATTAAAGCACTTACCCAGTGAACTAAGCACTGCAGCGCACCAGAAGACATCACCACACAATGTAGGTAGAAATAACAGCCCTCCAACCCTGTTGCCATATTTCACTTGAAACGGATCCAACATTGTGATGTAGTTAGCTTCTCTCATTGGTTTTACGAACAATAATGCTCCTGTTTAACAAATTTAATAGTTAACTGTTATAATAATATATAAAATGAAATATCCAACTTGACTTGTGATATGGTATACTTGATAGAATAAAACTTGAACATAAATTCTCACAAACAGTACGTTTATTCATTTAAACGCGTTTCACCGACAAAGTCGTCATCTTCAGTTGACGATGTACAATAACTAAACTAAACTGAACTGTAACTTAAATATATAAAATCTAGTGAGAATATGTGTTCAAGTTTTGTAGTTATAATAAACTATGTAAAAATATTGCACAAACTTTCTCATACAATTATCTTCCAAAAGAAATAAAAACCAACCAATAACAATACGTCACCCAAAATGTCAGTACAGTAGTGTCAGTCAAAAAGTTAAAATCAAGCAATAACGTCGTTTTTGGAGACAAAATAAATAAATAAAACTGCCAGTAGTAACATCTCTTGTTCCATAAACCTGTCCTTAGCGTGAATTGTACTTGAATAAAATCAATCCTTTAATGACGCCAGTCAAAGTTAATTATAGTTTTTTGCCCATTCTTCATGAACCGTAATATTATACGAATTTAAATCAGTAATCTTCATATTTTACTATAATTTGAACTAAATCGGTAGAGTTGATTTTGAGACATTACGATTTTTATAACAACCTATTTTTTGGTATTTTACTAATAACTCGTAAATAGATGGTGATGGAGATCAATAGGTTTTATTTGGCCATATTGAAAAAGAAATTAATCAAAATCGTTAGAGGAGATTTAAGAAAAATTTTGTTTCTTTGTCTTACCTCCTCCCAAAATTTTGAGATATGTTAAAATGAGAAGAAAAAAGTCCCTATAAAATCAAAATGCACCCATAATTTAAATCGTTCTACACGTTTGGGCTCTAGATAACTGCACAGATGATAGACGTCATTCTTATAATCACTTCAGGATCACACTCAGCGATCTTCAAAACGGATATATCCTTAAACTTAATGTTTGGATCAATCACAAACTTTATACTGTATATGATAGAATGTAATCATTATTGTTTATTAGCCTACTAATAATGTATTTTTATCCCCTTACCAGAAAAGAAGGCACAATAACAAAACTAATGAATTAAAATATTAATGAACTATACGTGGTTACTGTAATTCCATAAAGTACATTTCTGTAACCAACCACATTACCATCATCGGAGGGTTCTAACAACTCCCGTTGGAAACATTAGGGAATCAGAGTAACGAAAAATAAATCTTTAATTGTGTAATGTTATTGTATCTTATTTTGTTGTAGGGGTGTTTCGTGAACAAGTATTGTTTTTTTATTATTTAAATCATTTATCTAGAAATATAATACTATATAATAAATCTGAACAGAATGAAATAACCAACTTGAGACGGTTTCACATTCATCAAATTATATTACTAGAATAGATCGAATTCTGATTTTATTGCAGCAGACACAACATAGCTTGAGTTTATTGAAAATTTGATGGAAACTGTATAAACAAATGTGAACTTACTTTTTCTATTTTTATGACTAAAGCGTTATCTTTTATTGCCTTATTTAATTTTCGAATTAATTTTTCTTCTTTGTTTTATTTTCTAGCTTTTATTTCATGGATATCTTTGATATTTCTGTTTATAGATTGCTAAACATCTCGCGTGAACTTGTTGCTCCTTAGGAATTAGTGAAATTGCATTTTGTACATTTATTATATTTATTTTACATCTTTTACTATAGTATTAGTATTTCGAATGTTGTGTTTTAATCCTTTACCTAATAAGTCATATTCTTGGTTGGTAATGTCAATTTCTGAAAGATTGACTATCTTTTCGTGAAAATATTTTCTTTTATCTATTTCCAAATTTATTGCCGTTCTCAATAATTTCTTATTTAAATTTTCATATTTTTTCTATTTTCTTTAATTACTTTGTTTTAGATAAATATTTAAAAAAACACAAGATCTCACAAAAATTACGTTTAATTAAAAGTTTATTACTTTGTTTTAGGTTTCTTATAAAATTTCGTTTATTGTTTTTGTTAATAAATATTAGCATATTTGTAAATGTAATTTTAATATTTTCTTATTTAATATGTACATTTTAAACTAATCATTTGAGATTTTTTTTATTACTAAATTCGAAGTAAAGCTATTTGTCTTATTTATTGTAACAGCAGATATGTATTGTTGAAACTCCATATTCAAGGATTAAATAAAGCTAAAGTTATAAAATTATTTTAATAATATAAATGAGCTACAATTGTTTCGCCCATCATCGGGCGATGCAGCAAGGCGAAACAATTGTAGCTTATTTATATTATTAAAATAATTTTGAAACTTTAGCTTTATTGATTTATTTGTCTTATTCTTGATTTTAGCATATGTTGGAATCAAGTTTAGCTATATTCAAATCTTTCACTATTGTAGTCCGGTTGACCTAGTTACCGATTGTATCTGCTACGATCTACATAATTAGTTTGATTACAATTTTCTACCAATCATGGCAATGTTTTATTGTATATATTTGTCGACGCGTTTCGAAGTTCTTCCATCTTCAAAACTTATATTAGTTGATTTTATATTTTTGATCCATAGTTATTTTCATTTTTTGACCGACCACTACTGAACTGATATGTTGGGGAGGAATACTTTTCGTTGGTTATTATATGGTTTTGTATGTGAGTAAGAGAGTTTGTGCGATATTTATTAAAGTTACTGTATTCAAAACATTAAGTTTCATACCTTTTTCGTTCTATTTTTTATTTAACAACTAACTTTAATTGATAAAAGATTAAATTGGAAAATGCATGTCGATAAATTGAAACGTGAGTTTTTTAATGTCTTCGTGGTTTTTCTCTATTAAGAAATGTATGTCCTCTATGGAAAAATAAAAATATATATTGTGTGTTGGTAGAATCCAGGAGATTTTAATGACGGGTTGGCTTTTACATTGAAAATGTTATGCCTTTAGTATTGTAAGAGAAACACCTCGTTAGACTTATTATGTTGAAGTTGCCAAGACAATTATATATAATTAAATAAAACAATAAAAGATAATAACGTTTTAGTCACAAAAGAATAAAGAGGAAACACAATAGTTCTAATAAAAATAAAAGACTAAATCAAGAGAAAAAATTGTTTGTCTCACATCTCACAAAAAACTGCTTTTAAAAAATATACCCTACACATTCCTTATTGTGTAGTTAAATTAAGTTGTGTTCATCATACAAAAAATTATAATATTGCACACTTCAATTTAATTTCAAATCAAAATAATTTAATTTCATATTTGTAGGTCACGTCGTGTTCAAGTTGGGGTGGGGGATGATATCTGACTCCTACCTAAGCGTCAATATACTAATTTCTTCGTCAAATAAAAATACATAGTCATATCAGAATAATTTCAAGTTTTATTTTATACTCCAAACATAATATTTCCAAAACATTATTTCACTCCATAGTTTGAGCACCTTAATTACTCGAAAGTCATTTTTTGTAACCTGTATTATAATTTTTCCTATGCGTTTGAGAAAACAAAGAATATAAATGCAAAGTTTGAAATATATAGACTTTATCTTGTTGTCTGTGTAGACTGGCTGCGACGTATAGAGAGACACGAGCGTTGAAATTATAAAGGTTTTATCAACGGACCCTAATAAAAATAAATCAATGAAAATACAATCCCTCTTTTAAGTGCTATTGAATTGTTTGTTTCCATCTCACAAAAAATTGCTTTTAAAAAATAAACACTACGCATTGTGTGGTTAAATTAAATTGTATTCGTCAAAAACAATATTGCGCACTGGAATTTAATTTCAAATTCTATTTTATTTCAGATTTGTAGGTCACGCCTTGTTGTAGTAAGGAGGGGGAGGTGATATTTTAAACTTTAAATTTGACCTAACGCAAACAAATTATTTTTTCCGTCAAATAAACATACATATTGTAAACAGAATAACTATTTGACACCCTACATATAATATTTACAAAGCAAAAAGTTTCAACTTGATAGTTCTGTTTTTGTCCCAAGGTCATTTTTTTGTTATCGCTATATTTTTCTTATATGTGGGAGAATACAAAGAATATAATTGCAACGTTCGAAATAAAATAGAATGTACTTTGAAAGCAATACTCTGCTTTAGCATACATGGAAAAATTGTAATAAACGTAATTGTGATAAACAATAATATTTTTTAAGAAAAATACTTATTGTTCACTTAAACAACAAAACCATGATTAGCGACATGTGAATACGTGTCTACCAAGTCAGCTTTTTTAACTTCCAGTATCTTAATCTGATTTCATACTATTACGTAAAAATGTACAATATTTGTTTTTAGATAACAAAATATTTGTAATTCCGGGAAGTCGTAAATAACCTTATTTTCCTCTAGTAATTTTTAAAATAATAATTTCGATTCAAATAAGTTTGAAAATAAAATACAAAATAAATGTATTTTGAAATTCGAAATATTTGGGTCTTAAAATTGTAAGTAGCACAATCTGTGTTTATTTCATCTACACTGATAAAAATTGATTGTAGAACACTGTAATTTTAGGGTTTTTGTAAAATTTGTGACCTTGTGTGAAGTACAGGTTAAAACAATTTTATTGATGTAAATACAGAATTTTATTTTCCCTATCTCATAAGAAATTTCATATTTAACAACAATAATAAGAAATAGTTGCATCGCAATTATTTATTTTATGACAATTTGTAGAGAACAAAATTGTTATACTTACAAGGATTTCAGAGAGGCTGATTTTGATTATTTTTAGAAGCATGCATCAGAGTATAATATAAGTAAAAAAAAAGCTGTGATAATAAGCTACCTTGTTGAAATTTAGTTGTGACTGCATTTGTAACTATACTCAAAGCTTGTTTGGAAAGACTTTTCTTCTGTTTCAAGTTTATTTTCGCAGGTTGGTTAATTTAATTAATGTCCATTATTTCTGCTAAACTAGTCTCATCATAACCTTTGCCCTCTGTATAGTTAACAGAGGTGTTTTATTAGATATATTTTCTGATACAGAGAAGCCTCCCCTCTTCTAGAAACCTCAAATTCTATTAAATAAAAAAAAGTTTGTAATAATGATTACTTAAGTATTGTATTGTTAATATTATGATAAATATTTTGCACGTAACCGATATAGCTGGGGATGTTACAGTAAGAAGTTGTATAGTCTACCAACCGAAAGACGGTAAAAAAAAAACATTATCTTAAAGCTTGTCAATAAAAATTTTATAACTTTTTCATTATAAAATAAAGAGCATTATCATTATTATTACTTCTGCCAAATAGATTGTCATCGTGCGATAATTCGAAACATCTTTAACTGAACTATTTTTACATTACGTAAAAACGTTGAAATTTCTTTCTTTAGATCTTTAGTTGAGTAAAATAAGACAAAAACACACTTTCGGTTTGATGGGGATGGAATTTTGAATTGATTAAGTCACTGTTAGGAATGTTTTAAAGTTACACACAAGAGATGAGCGTATTGTAGTGTTAACAATAATTAAAGTTACATTTTAATATAATATATAGTTCGTACTAAAAATTAGTCACAATCCAATTTACATATAATTAAAATACAAATAAAATGGCCCTTGCGAGGGCTCACATATAGTAAGTACAGAAACTGAAATTCTGAGAAACCCTAGCTGTATCTACACCTTTTGTTGTATATTCTTGTGTTAAATCCGTTCCCTCTCTTTCATCGCCCCTATCTTGACCAACTCTTGCTCTCTTCCTACCTTGACGGTATTAGAATATTCGTGAGCTAAGGTTTTTTATTTTTATTTTTTTACTTTTTTTGTAAACCGATTTATCTATTCAGTAAGTTGTTACATACCTGTTTTGAACAATTAGCTTTAGGTATATAAATTACCGTATTGATGGATTTTATTAAAACTCTGTTTTGAAAAAGATACTTCTGTGAAGATTTAATAAACCTATTTATTTCGAGTTAAAATATTTAAAACATAACCTTTAGAAAAAAGTTTGACATCTTAAGAAATTAGGCAAGAGTATAAATCTTCATAGGAACAATCTTTTCCTAAAGTGTAATTCAAATCCATCAATAATTTTTGTGCTTATAACTAATTGTTTAAAATAGAGTTAGAGAAAATTTGAGGTTATTTTAGAAATCACCGAATAGACCAATCAAATTTGAATCCATTAATTTTCTTTGGAATCTACGAAGTTGCCAGAATTACGTCGTAAGATGGTAGTATTGGAACTTCTAATTTTCTAACTTTAAGAAATATTATAGAGATGGTTTTAACTATTTTAAATAATCATACTCACCAATCATTAAACTAAGGCTGTATCCTATAGGCACTTGGCACCATGCTAACCCAGTTGTGAATATGGCTTCGGCTGTTGCGTTGATATACCCTCCTCCAACCCATGTTGCTGTAACATCAATTCATACATTTAATAAAATATATTTTACTATTTACAAATATGATTAAAGTTATAGTTTATAAATATATTTGTTATAAAGATTTGTTGATAACAAAATAAGATGAGTGTTTCACTTAATTTTAGTCACACAATACCTGCTTTAATATTTATTAATAGATCATATTCTATTGTTTATCTAGCACTTTACTAAACTTTAAATAAAATATGAAATTGTTTTCTACAGAGTTGGGTGAGTTACATCGGTTGTATAAGAACAAAAGTTAATTGGGGAGGGGGTAACATGATGTCATCGGAAGTACTAGATTAAGTGATAAATGCATCACAATTAAGACTCTTGTATAATGAAGTACAAATATAACAAATAATTAAATTGAATATATTGAAGATAAATAAATATTAAATACAAGAACGCTACCCCTTCAAATATTACGTACTGCAATTGCGAAGTAAGGAAGTACATAACATAGTATATGGCTCCTGGCGAACAAGGACCTATTTGAGCTGAACATTATTTATGAATTTATAACAATTTGTGTCCAATCTTAAAAACTGATATTTGTTAAAACTGAAAGATATAACTGTTAATACAGGGTGTTTAAAAAAAGATACAGGAGTTTATTCCTGACATAAAAAATAATGAAAATGTTTATATTAACATACTTCCTAAAATGCTTAGTTTTCTATCTAACCGCTATTACAATATATATATATATATATATATATATATATATATATATATATATATATATATTGGTAATTGTCAACAACGCCCAAGATAAGCGTAAAACATAACAATTTGTTTGAATTCTGCAAGACTTTAAACTTAAATTAACATAAAAACGCCATTTTGAAATGAATAAAGGAAATTGGTTGATTATTTATTTTAAATTGTATCTCCAATGCAAAATTTCAACTCCATTTCTATTAGCGATAAAAAGATATGATTTAACTAGATAGAAATCTTAGCATTTTAGGAAGTATGTTCAAACTTTTTAAATTGGTTTTGATGTTAGGAATAAGCACCTGGATTCCTGCATTTTTTAAAACATCCTTTATACTTTATGTTATTAGCTTTATCCTGTGTTTTATACACAGTGTAATAAGCACAACTGATTAATCTTTCATTGAGCAATAAATAATGCTTCATGTGCTATACATATTTATATTTAACAATAAATAATTATACCTAATGTAAATACAGCAGTATTTATTTCTCAATGAATGATTAATAAGTTCTGCTTACCATACTCCTGTGTATTACAAAATTACAATTATATCTTAACAAGCTCGTTAAAACTTCTTGGTCTGATCTAAATTCAAACAAAGTTTTTTAAAATATTCTATTTTGAATTTAAACGTTTTACCACACATAACATTCGTGTTTTTTCATTCTCTTTTTTTTTTTTTTTTCAAGAAAGATGACGAAAAATTTACTAAGTAATTGAACATAATTTTTTCGCAAGTAAATCAAACAAATAAAAAAGGAACATTGATTATTTTGAGTAATAAATTTTGTGATAATTCATTCTCTTTCCACGAAAAAATGAGTTCTTCAAAAGTCGATCTACGCTAATTGCTTTTAGTTATTGTCTCTTTCCATATTTCACTTTCCACACGTTAACCATTTATATACAAATTTTCATAAATGTGCACACATTGAGACTTACGTTAAATAAGCGGACAGCCAACCGACACGAAATATTATTTATCGATTTCATTCAAATTTAGTTACAAGTGAAGATTAATGACCCAAACCCACAAATATCTAAATGAAACAAATATTACGATTCAGGAATAACTGGTAAAAAAACAAAACAAACCATAACTGCTTTCATTAAAAGTTAGATTTTTAATCAAATAAATTTACTCTAACGACAATTTATGACAAATCGAATCAATTTAGGCCCTGTTTAAATACTTTTTCCAAGATGAAGTGAATGGTTCATTTTTAGCTTATGACTGACAACTTCAGAAGTAACTTATTTTTAGAGCCGAATAGTTTTAATTGATTTTTATTTTGTTTTTTAGATGAGTGTGTGTGTTGGCCTCAGATTTTTCGTACTCTAAAGGATAGGCCAACTTAACCTGTTCTTTATGAATCCCTTGATATTTAGGAAATTTAATGTGGTGTAAGCTTTCTCCCTCTAGATTTACAACATATCTCAGAAGCTCATTATGGTAAGTAGGGGGGGGGGTGACAATCCCGAAGTACATAGCTGGATCTCCAACTTTTCCATGTAGTGTTTAGTTAGATCTCTTTTTTTCGTCTTTCATATCAGGTATATCTTGACCAATTCTTGTTCTCTTCCTACTTTAATGCTATTTGAGTTTCTAGTCCTAGGGATCTTTTTGTGCCATTTTCTTCCTTTTTCATAAGGCGATGATGAGCGAGAAGTTTTTCGTCTTTAAACAACAAGTAAAAGTCTACACTACACCAAGTAATAACTTTAAACAGTGCGAGAAATGATATCGCATTTCTTAGATTTGTTGTAGAATGAGACTATAGCAAAATATGCAGGTGATTCTAATTGTCGGAAAATAATTTTATAATGATGAGTAATTGACCTGAAAAATTTTAGGAATGTTTTAATTAATAATTAACTAAATACATCAACTCTACAATAAATCTTAGAGTAGTGTCTGGATACCACACGATATCCGAGAGTGCTGTATTAGTGTTGGGTGTTATCCTGCTTATTTAGCGGTGGAACGGCGAGAATTTTATATATGGATGAAGCTTCAATCCTGTTAGAAAATGATTCAAAAGGTATAGGACATGGTAAAGCACACATTAAAAAAAGCGAGAGCCGTCTCCTTCAAAAGTAGCTAAATAAGAGAGAGGGCGATCAATCAGGAAGATGGACGTACAAGTTGACTCTGAATTTGGAATGGCGGATGCACACATGGAAGCTTTAGATAGTATATTCAGAAGAGCGGATGATGTTGGATGTGGAGCAGAGGGGGATGATGCCCTCCATTCTGTCTTCTTTTGTTTTTGAAGAGGAAATCGGAATAGAGTTAAGAGGGACAATCATAATCTCCACTAATCTAGAGAGCAACGAAAAGTAGACTTTGGTAGAGAGGTGTGTTGTGGGAATTAGAAAATCTAAGGAAGAAGAACTGAGACAAATCGAAACAATAAAATGAAAAGTTGTTATCGATAGCACCTAATTAGGTGATAATTAATCCCTTGTTTAGTCTGTGACGACCACCATCACATTTGACAGGAAGACTTGGAAGTGGAGTTTAGTGGGTATACCTCAGGGAGAGCTCCACACAAGGACGAGAAAGTACGGCCCTCTTATGATAAAGAAACTAACATTCTGTGTAAGAAAACACATTAGACGCTGACACATCGACTTATTGATGTCTTTCATTAATCTTAATCAATAGACTGATCCAACACTTCATCCTGCTAACATCAATTCTACTTCTCAATCAATCTTAATCAATAGACTTTACCTATAAGTGTAAATACACCGATGACGACACCAACACTTCGTCCTGCTTACATCAATTCTACTTCTCAATTATTCTTAATCAATAGACTTTACCTATACGTGTAAATACACCGATGACGACACCAACACTTCGCCCTGCTTACATCAATTCTACTTCTCAGTTATTCTTAACCAATAGACTTTACCTATAATTGTAAATACACCGATGACGACACCAACACTTCGCCCTGCTTACATCAATTCTACTTCTCAGTTATTCTTAACCAATAGACTTTACCTATAAGTGTAAATACACCGATGACGACACCAACACTTCGCCCTGCTTACATCAATTCTACTTCTCAATTATTCTTAATCAATAGACTTACCTATAAGTGTAAATACACCGATGACGAAACCAACACTTCGCCCTGCTTACATCAATTCTACTTCTCAATTATTCTTAATCAATAGACTTACCTATAAGTGTAAATACACCGATGACGAAACCAACACTTCGCCCTGCTTACATCAATTCTACTTCTCAATTATTCTTAATCAATAGACTTTACCTATAAGTGTAAATACACCGATGACGACACCAACACTTCGTCCTGCTTACATCAATTCTACTTCTCAATTATTCTTAATCAATAGACTTTACCTATACGTGTAAATACACCGATGACGAAACCAACACTTCGCCCTGCTTACATCAATTCTACTTCTCAATTATTCTTAATCAATAGACTTACCTATAAGTGTAAATACACCGATGACGAAACCAACACTTCGCCCTGCTTACATCAATTCTACTTCTCAATTATTCTTAATCAATAGACTTACCTATAAGTGTAAATACACCGATGACGAAACCAACACTTCATCCTGCTAACATCAATTCTACTTCTCAATCAATCTTAATCAATAGACTTTACCTATAAGTGTAAATACACCGATGACGACACCAACACTTCGTCCTGCTTACATCAATTCTACTTCTCAATTATTCTTAATCAATAGACTTTACCTATACGTGTAAATACACCGATGACGACACCAACACTTCGCCCTGCTTACATCAATTCTACTTCTCAGTTATTCTTAACCAATAGACTTTACCTATAATTGTAAATACACCGATGACGACACCAACACTTCGCCCTGCTTACATCAATTCTACTTCTCAGTTATTCTTAACCAATAGACTTTACCTATAAGTGTAAATACACCGATGACGACACCAACACTTCGCCCTGCTTACATCAATTCTACTTCTCAATTATTCTTAATCAATAGACTTACCTATAAGTGTAAATACACCGATGACGAAACCAACACTTCGCCCTGCTTACATCAATTCTACTTCTCAATTATTCTTAATCAATAGACTTACCTATAAGTGTAAATACACCGATGACGAAACCAACACTTCGCCCTGCTTACATCAATTCTACTTCTCAATTATTCTTAATCAATAGACTTTACCTATAAGTGTAAATACACCGATGACGAAACCAACACTTCGCCCTGCTTACATCAATTCTACTTCTCAATTATTCTTAATCAATAGACTTACCTATAAGTGTAAATACACCGATGACGAAACCAACACTTCGCCCTGCTTACATCAATTCTACTTCTCAATTATTCTTAACCAATAGACTTACCTATAAGTGTAAATACACCGATGACGAAACCAACACTTCGCCCTGCTTACATCAATTCTACTTCTCAATTATTCTTAATCAATAGACTTTACCTATAAGTGTAAATACACCGATGACGACACCAACAATTCGTCCTGCTA
Organism: Aphrophora alni; assembly: GCA_963513935.1. Taxonomy (NCBI): domain Eukaryota; kingdom Metazoa; phylum Arthropoda; class Insecta; order Hemiptera; family Aphrophoridae; genus Aphrophora; species Aphrophora alni. Next base: position 152,932,204 of record OY740766.1, read on the forward strand.
ACATCAATTCTACTTCTCAGTTATTCTTAACCAATAGACTTTACCTATAAGTGTAAATACACCGATGACGAAACCAACACTTCGCCCTGCTTACATCAATTCTACTTCTCAATTATTCTTAACCAATAGACTTTACCTATAAGTGTAAATACACCGATGACGACACCAACACTTCGCCCTGCTTACATCAATTCTACTTCTCAATTATTCTTAATCAATAGACTTTACCTATAAGTGTAAATACACCGATGACGACACCAACAATTCGTCCTGCTAACATCAATTCTACTTCTCAGTTATTCTTAACCAATAGACTTTACCTATAAGTGTAAATACACCGATGACGACACCAACACTTCGCCCTGCTTACATCAATTCTACTTCTCAATTATTCTTAACCAATAGACTTACCTATAAGTGTAAATACACCGATGACGAAACCAACACTTCGCCCTGCTTACATCAATTCTACTTCTCAATTATTCTTAATCAATAGACTTTACCTATAAGTGTAAATACACCGATGACGAAACCAACACTTCGCCCTGCTTACATCAATTCTACTTCGCAATCAATCTTAATCAATAGACTTTACCTATAAGTGTAAATACACCGATGACGACACCAACAATTCGTCCTGCTAACATCAATTCTACTTCTCAGTTATTCTTAACCAATAGACTTTACCTATAAGTGTAAATACACCGATGACGACACCAACAATTCGTCCTGCTAACATCAATTCTACTTCTCAGTTATTCTTAACCAATAGACTTTACCTATAAGTGTAAATACACCGATGACGAAACCAACACTTCGCCCTGCTTACATCAATTCTACTTCTCAATTAATCTTAATCAATAGACTTTACCTATAAGTGTAAATACACCGATGACGACACCAACAATTCGTCCTGCTAACATCAATTCTACTTCTCCGTTATTCTTAACCAATAGACTTTACCTATAAGTGTAAATACACCGATGACGACACCAACACTTCGCCCTGCTTACATCAATTCTACTTCTCAATTATTCCTAATCAATAGACTTACCTATAAGTGTAAATACACCGATGACGACACCAACACTTCGCCCTGCTTACATCAATTCTACTTCTCAGTTATTCTTAATCAATAGACTTTACCTATAAGTGTAAATACACCGATGACGACACCAACAATTCGCCCTGCTAACATTAATTCCACTTCTCAGTTATTCTTAACCAATAGACTTTACCTATAATTGTAAATACACCGATGACGACACCAACAATTCGCCCTGCTAACATCAATTCCACTTCTCAATTAATCTTAATCAATAGACTTTACCTATAATTGTAAATACACACTTTACCTATAAGTGTAAATACACCGATGACAACACCAACACTTCGTCCTGCTAACATCAATTCTACTTCTCAATTATTCTTAATCAATAGACTTTACCTATAAGTGTAAATACACCGATGGCGACACCAACAATTCGCCCTGCTAACATCAATTCTACTTCTCAATTATTCCTAATCAATAGACTTACCTATAAGTGTAAATACACCGATGACAACACCAACACTTCGTCCTGCTAACCTCAATTCCATTTCTCAATTAATCTTAATCAATAGACTTTACCTATAAGTGTAAATACAGTACACCCATGACGACACCAACAATTCGCCTTGTTAACATCAATTCCATTTCTCAATTAATCTTAATCAATAGACTTACCTATAAGTGTAAATACACCGATGACCACACCAACACTTCGTCCTGCTAACATCAATTCTACTTCTCAATTAATCTTAATCAATAGACTTTACCTATAAGTGTAAATACACCGATGACAACACCAACAATTCGCCCAAATAACATCAATTCTACTTCGCAATCAATCCTAATCAATAGACTTTACCTATAAGTGTAAATACACCGATGACAACACCAACAATTCGCCCTGCTAACATCAATTCTACTTCTCAATTATTCTTAATCAATAGACTTTACCTATAAGTGTAAATACACCGATGACGACACCAACAATTCGCCCTGCTAACATCAATTCTACTTCTCAATTAATCTTAATCAATAGACTTACCTATAAGTGTAAATACACCGATGACGACACCAACAATTCGTCCTGCTAATATCAATTCTACTTCTCAATTATTCCTAATCAATAGACTTTACCTATAAGTGTAAATACACCGATGACGACACCAACAATTCGTCCTGCTAATATCAATTCTACTTCTCAATTAATCTTAATCAATAGACTTTACCTATAAGTGTAAATACACCGATGACGACACCAACAATTCGTCCTGCTAACATCAATTCTACTTCTCAATTATTCCTAATCAATAGACTTACCTATAAGTGTAAATACACCGATGACAACACCAACACTTCGTCCTGCTAACATCAATTCTTCTTCTCCATTATTCTTTTGTTTTCTCCCAGCCCAGATGCCAACTCCAAGAACTGCTAGGTAGAAAACAAGAATACCAGCCAACCCCGCAACAAACACTGCCATCTTGAGGCGGTCCTTATCACTTCATTACTTCCCTGTAACAATGACAATTATTGTTAGTCTTAAAAGAAACTACAATTTATTTCTATATTGTTCCACATTTTGTCACTTCAAGATTTGTATGTGTGTTTGGGGAGATGGGTGAGTGAGAAAATGTGTCCAATGATTTTTTTAGAAATATCGTTTTACCAATAATTATAACTAATAATTCCTTTCTCTGATCAAAATGAGAATAATCTCGTAAAATAAATTTTATGTTTTGATAGAATATAATGACCGAGGGTGTAATGATAAAGTAAAATTAATTTTTGATAGTATATTTAAGTGACATGGAGTTACGTAATTATTACGATATTAAAGTTTATCTCAATTTATATAGAGGTTGGCGAATTCAAGAAAACGACTTTGTGCTCACGTACTTAAAACAACTTTAAACGCACGCCTCGATATTTATATTTAAGTTGAGAGAGTGGGAAAAGGCTAAACCGTCTTTAGATAAAAAATAAAAAAATATATTTAGATGTAATGTAATAATGAATTCACGTCATAAATATTGTATTTATGTTTTCCCCGCGGCATTCACTTTAAAGCACAGAAGTTGTTTTAATGTATAAAACACCTCTTTGCACTTTCAAAGAGATAAAGGTGACAACACATAATATTAAAATTAACGACAGGTGACTTTATAATTAATTAATTTGATGATGAAAGTCGTTTCTTGATAATTTGACGTATTGTAGACGAACTCAGAAAGATACAGTATTTAATTTAGATGAATGTTGTTAGACTTTTATTGTAATTTTAAAGTTAGCTCCCATATTGGAAATTGGCTGAGAGTTTAAAACTTGGGAAAAATGTTTTTAAATCTCTTTAAAAGGTAATGAAAGTCCTCCAAATTTTTCATAAGATTAATACTGTACCATTTACTAATTATGTCTAAGATAAAATGGTCACCTTCTATATGTTTTTCATAGGATTAATACTGGACCAGTTACTGATAATTACCAAAGATAAAATTATCGCTTTGTGTATGGGATGATGTTTTGTATTGATAATGAATAACGCTAATGGCTACTGTCACCACACTATTCAATAACAGTGCATTGTCAGAGTAGCAGAGATAATTATGCTTAAGTACAGTCAATTAATTATCTACACACTGGTCTAGACCACTGCAGTGATAATATTCTGATTTTATTTTATCTCTATACTTATATTTATATTTATATTTTGATATTAGTAGCTGTGATCATAGTCCTCCATATTGAATGTGTATTAAAATAAAAACAATACATTCTTCTTCAAAATACGATTTAGATTCTCGGTTCCTTATTAACCAATTAAGAAATATTATTGGTAAACAAATATATATTCGATTTCAATGTTTTGTGTTGAGGGACTGTATAAACTATCTCCGTGAAACAACAGCGTGTGAAGAGCCTAGGTCTACTGGAGAACGTTAAGTCGGTTTAGCACATTGAAACTTCCATCACCGTTGTTCCAACCTACTCAATCAGATTGTAGCTTCCCAATTCCCCACGATGCTGTGTTAACACCGTAAATCTGTAAGCCCCCACAGGTGAAGCGAGAACCGAGGGCTTTGAAGTTAATTAATATCCGTGGTTAAATGTTGTCGGAAACTTGTGAATAACGTCTTCAGCATGATCAGCTGGACTATACTCATATAGTTAATCCCAGTTGAATCCGTTACTGTCAGTAGTTAATTAGGTTCTCATTGATACCTCTCGAATCGTATTTCCTGCTTAGATAGTGACCGATACGTTTTGGAGTAATATTGTTTGAACACATTGAGAATATACAATTCTGTTGTTATTTAATATTTTTAACTAGGTAGATAATTAGAAGTAAAAAAACCCAAAAACACCGATTTTGGATAATACGTTGACTGGAAAGACAAGAGTTTTCGTAAAGGAATATAGATTTTGTTTTAGCTTAAAGGGATTTAAAACGTCGTATCTTCGGGGTAAGTAAAAAAGTAGAATGATATTTTAAAAGCTTATTTTCAATTGCACTAACATAAATGAAATAAGCTTTTGAATTCCTTCTTCTTCATCAGAACAAAATGATTCCCTCGCAACTCTTCTTTCAACAAACAAACAAAAAGAAAGAAAAGAAAACCACTTAGAGCTAGGTCAAGACAGATGGTTCAGTATCTCATAGCAGAAATCTTGAAGACATCGGTAAATCTTCTTCGGTCGAACGTTATACTGAAGTGAATTTTCAACTTTTGAAATTTTATCACTCATTTTTGTCTTTAGTTCTAGCAATAGCTCAAAGTAGTTTTTACTATTCAACGTTTGTCCGTTCATATCACAGAACGTAGTCATCAACTTTCCTGCAGACGTAGAAGATTATTTAGATTTTCTTTACCATAAGAGAAGAAGGATGTTTCCTCGGGTTCAAAGTGGTTAACTGAGTATCCTTGATCTTAAAAATGTTTCCGGGAGATTTCAAAACGAGTCCCTTTGAAGATATCTATCAGTTGACGTGGAGCCCAGCGTTCGAAACTTTAAAGGATTGTGGATCACTGAAAATGATCAGTCATTCAACTTGCAACTTTATCAATTTTTATTCGTCTACTATTAAGAAACTTTTGATTAACGTCTTCGGTATTGTTATTATTTTCTGAAGTGGAAGGCCTACATTTTCGTTGTTCCTCATTGAGATAAATCCTGCTTACTTAAAGAGATCAATATATTCGTAGATCTTGTTCGTTTCCATTCAAAACAACTATCTCCGTAGTTTTGCTGCATTGTAGTTTTACCTCTTCAAAATTGATAAAATGTATTACCGCGCGCATTTATTTCTAGGTGGAATCGAAGAAAGGACTTTTAAACACAACCAGAAACAGCTAACAATGAAACAATACTTCCTATAAACAGATTTTATGATTTATTGTTTCCGTGATATTTACTCTTTGACATATGATTGAGAAGGAATAAATATTTCCCTTTATTTTTTACATTGCTTCGTACTATAAACGTCAGTCTTACTATAGAGTGTTTCTTACAGAAACAACAGTGTACCCCCCCCCCCCCCCACAAAGTATGGAAGGAATAAGTGTCACAGAAATAAAATTGCAAGATGTTGAAAATATAAATATCCAGTAAAGGTTCGTTGCATCTATTTTACATATGCAAACAACGTTTGCTTCCTTCTGTGTCTAGAACTTCAGAGAAGTGTTGTCAAAAGCTTTGCATCGCTCCAAAAGTAGAATGATTTATTCATTTTTTCAGTCACTGAGTGGAAAATATGATCTTCAGTAATTATTTTTTGTAAAAAATACCTAGATTTTTATTTTTTTTAAATTCTATAAAACTGTGATATTCAATGACAATATATATATATATATATATATATATATATATATATATATATATATATATATATATATTAATAGATATAACACGAAACCGTCAAGAGAACAAATATATATATATATATATTGTCATTGAATATCACAGTTTTATAGAATTAAAATATATATATATATATATATATATATATATATATATATATATATATATATATATATTGTCTAAAAGAGTGTGGTTATATCCGATTGAAACAGCTACTTGTTTTATTGTTTTGATTTCGTTTTGTTCATGGTATGCTGAATGCTTTATGTATAAACAAACTTATTGTAAGCTTCTATTTTTTGGTTGATTGAATTGTTTCGTTTGTGTTTGTTTCCTGTATATTTTGAAAGAAATTTTAATGTTTGATAATGCCTGAAGGAAATACCGAAAAGATCGTCACATAAAAAAAAAAACAAAAGACAGGACTGTGAGCTGTGGAATTAAGGTAATTTAAGGAATAATTTAATTTGCATGAATAGAATAGAGCATCTTGTATGTAACAATGCGTCAGGTAACTATTAAATTAGATTCTGTTGTTGAATGTCCTTCCTATTGTTGTATCTTAGATTGGGTAATTCAAGGAAAATAAGTGGCTTAATATATGCTAATTGGATATACCATCTGTATAACTAAAATAAATTCTAAATTTATGTACGTTTATCAATTCAATCTATGTACGTTTACATAATCTATGAATTTATCATACCTAGCTATGTAACATCTTTGCTGAAAGAAACAAATGAACAGCCTAAGGATTATTTATAGTATTTTCTTGTTAGCACATTTTGTACTTGTGGCTCACAAAAATGAATAAACAAGGCGAGATTCATTAAAGAAGCCTTTGTGTAGTTTACCTTATAAGCAACAACTCATTATACAAAGCGGATCGAATCCGTGTTTAACCATTTTGTGTGGTAAGGTATACTGAGTTGGGCTAAAGTTCCGCATGTTGGTGTATGAAGGTTATAGGATTGAGGTTATCTACAGGGTGTGCCGAAAAAAATTGTAACTATTCTTACCTTTTCGAAATTGTGACTAACTGCAAATTTATGAGATAATTTTCAGTATTTACCTGCATTTTATCCCAATGAACATAATGTTAACTTTGTTGAACATTTAATATAGATGCTGAAAATCACGAAACAATTTTTAAAACCACAGGTGTTTGGAGGAAGAAATTGTAACATGTTTCGTTGTAACGTGTACTTTATCTAACTTTGACTGTAACGCTTTACACCAACTCGCTGAATATTTACAAAGTGAAAATGAAAATACGTTGATACGAATTACAATACAGCTTTAAATAACTTGAACGAAATTTGCGAGTTATAATTAATTCCTTTAATTTATAGAATACCCTCTGTAAATCTCACAACAATTCATGTCAATGTGAATGTCTTTGTGTTCGTGTAGCAAGTCATTTACAACGTTACAACTGAATAAACACAAATTATAAAGACCACTATATCCTTGTTCTGGAGAACCAACTACATGAAAAATAACTTTGTCCCTCGTGAAAATGAAATGTTATAATTAGGTTCACAACATTTGACAGCAGAGCAACATGCATGGCAAAGAGAACAACGGTACCAAACTAAATATAATGTCTTCTTAAAATTATAAACTTTTCAAATATCTTCTTATTTACAAAGTGAAAAGAACTTCTTGTATTTCTTTTGTCAGATTTAATATGGAAAATTTGTATTTATAAATATTTAGACTAATTTTTAAAATTGTGTATTCATAGCTTATTTAATTGTTAATCAAAAGTCACTCTCTTCCAACCCTTGCGATATTATTGTATTTGCGGGCTGTTGGTCTCTTTTTGACTTGTTAAGAGACCAACCCTTAGAAGCTCATTGTAGTAGGTACGGACCCAGCTGGATCTTCACCTCTTTCATCTAATCTTACATTAGATCTCTCTTTCGTCTTTGCTATTAGGTTACCCTTAACCAATCTTGTGTTCTTCCGACCTTGACACAAGTGCTAAGGTGTCTACATTTCATGTTCTTTTCTCCCTTTTTACTGGCCCAGTATACTGATGGGACCACTTGTCTGTGCGCGCGGCTCTGACGCTACTAGCCGTTCTGTAAAAGTAGGGCTCGCTCACCCAACTATGTTTGTCTACCTTTCGCGACACATAATTACAGTATACAAGATTTGTAGTGCATATAGAAACATGATGTTTACAAACAACTCGAAGCTACATTGAAGACAGGTGAATAATCTACGTCCGGCGTGCCGCGCTTGACCACATGTTTTTGGAAATGAGCGATAATTACACCCCTCTTCCCGGGCGCGCTATAGCAAGCCGCGCGCACAGACAAATGGACCCATCAGTACGAAGTGTGAAATATTACGTATCCAGTGTACGAAGTATAGAGAATTGGGAATCAACCGAAGTTTTTTTACTAAATTTTCACGTTTCATGACTTCAGGAAACAAAAAAATAGTTATTTGTGCAACTAGAGAGCAATGTGGCAGTTTTTCAAACGAGAGAAAAATGTTGACGCACGAGGCTTGCCGAGTGCGTCAATTTTATCGAGTTTAAAAAAAGACACTTTGTTCACGAATTGCAAATTATACTTTGTCTACAGTTGTTATTTTGTGACAAATAAAAACATACTTCAGCAGTAATACAATTTAATAAAACATTAATTTAATACAATAGTGTTCAACCTCACGTCACAACTTAGGTTATTTATGAATATTACAAATAACTAGGTGTATTGTTGAGGAAACGGGATTGCCAACTTCAAAATTCGGCAAACGAAAAATACTCTCCGTGTACATACACTGTCAACACTTAATCATCTTTATGAATAATTACTTCCTTTTTCAACTTTAAAACGTTGTTTTGTTGTTTATTTATGTTAATTTATGTTATACATGTAAGAATTAATCTAACCTACATACGGGATATTTCCTGTATATTATAAATCAATTCATATAAACTTAACCTAAATTTCGTTTTGTTCGGTTGCCATTCGGAGTGAGCAAAGTAGTGGGCAAAGTGAAACTGTTGAGAAATCAGCTGTTTTGCAAACTAATTTGAATGAACAAAATGCCACTTTGCCAACAACTGTAGACAAAATAATTTTCAACATGCCCACCGTCTGTTATAGTTTGTTCATAAGTATGATAGTGACCACAACAATTTAGATAGTAACATGAAATTTTGTAGAGGGGACTACAGTTGGCTCATATGAAACGCTATTGAAATCCAGAAAAATGTAACTAAAAATGTCAAAATGGCGGTTATTCATATATTGCGTGTTATACAGCTTTATAATATTGTAATTACTTGTTAAGTCGTCTACCAGTCGCAAAATAGGAATAATCATAATGTGGCCAAAGAGAATTCTCAATTTCAATAACGAAGAGGTTTACTCAGATTATATATCTAATGCTTAGCCTGACGAAACCGTCTGTACTCAGTGTAACAGCGCTGTAGCTACGTCTATATAACGGACTGAAGACAACATAATCAAGGTATTTATAGTATAACTTGTAATACAATAAATTATATACAAGGAAGTTATGGTTAACAAAGTAATTTCAAAACTTGTTACATAAAAAAAGTGATATTCGTATAGTTACGAAGGCCGTATCAGCGACACGAGCGTAGCAAATGGAGGCTCCTATACATACGTACTGCTTCGAGGTGGCGAATGACGTTTAGGTCCTATTTAAATACAGGGTGTCCCACGAAAAGGTTACATAGATATGTAAAAAAGTACCCTCGAGTTAAATTTTACAATCAATCAAAACCAAATGGCGGAATAACAAAATAAAGGTATGTTTTCCCCAAAATGATTTTATTTGCATAACCATTACATATTGTTGATTTGCAGATAACATGAAAATGTGTAAAACTTCATAAATAAAATTAAATAAAAAAACAGAAATATATTATTAATGGTTATAAATTCGAATTGACGTCTATCAATAGTTATGCACTGATAGTAAGGAAACAAAAAACAGTCATAAGCGCTTTAGAAAAATTGCTGAGGTATCAACAATAATTCCTCTTCAATCAGCCTCATTAATTCAAAATCTGTTGCTATAGGGTGTGAATAAACTTTTTTCTTTCAAAAACCACAATAGGAAAAAATAGAAAACAGTCAAGTCAGGGGATTTTGGAGACCAGTCCATGAAGTTATTGCCAAGACGTATAGAACGGTTGAGAAAATTTCGATTTAAAACTGCTTTGACCACTTGAACATAATTAGAAGGAGCTTCATACTGTAAGAAAAAACGTCCCCCGGCTGAATAAGATGTAGTTCCTCAACTATGTGATCAGTTAATATTGATGAGTATCTATATACGTTGGACGCTATCCTTGGTGACGGCAGCGATGACAAATATTTTAAGATATTTTATGTTTTATAGTTCGTTATAGGATGTATTCTCCAGGGAAAATAATAATAGAAAAATTTCGACTGTGCATTTTACCCTGTTTTATTGCTAACGCGATTTTTCCGTCGCTGCAACTTTAAATACTTATAACTCAAAAACGAAGGCATTTATTGAAAAACCGCTTTCACCATAGTTTTCCTTGTCAACTTTACGTGAATCTCATGTCCATTTTCCTATTTCAAAAATAAAATTTTATTCAATATGGCGAATCTAAGATGGAGGGGGGAATCTCAAACCTACAAAAAAGTATAATTTGTTTAACTATGCAGATTGTTAGAAATTAGGGTAGTTTTAGTTAGGAATATAGTCTAATTTCTTTTTAAGAAGCCAGAATGACAACAAAAACTGTGACGTGACAGACCTCGAAAACTGATGACATTGCTTACCCTGCAAGCAAGGGAGACGTCATGATGCTACAATAATTCATAAACACTTGAATGGGAGGTAACGATTCAGAAAGCCAGGATTCATCAAGAGAAGGTGCTACAGCAATTCTTCAAGTAAGCCAAAACTACGTAGGAGAATTGAGACTTCAAACGAGCATCCACAAGAGTTGCAAGCAGGACGAGTAAACTTCGTGTATAACATTGTCATTATTTCAGAGTCATATAATTAAACTATAACGTAGAATCAGATCTGTGAGTCACAAAAATTAGAGTCATTCTGGATTAATAGTAATAATAAGAATATTGGGAATAAGATGGGAGATTTTTATTCTTGTTAATAAAGGTTAATTGAGTACTGAACCATATCCGATTTTATTGAAAATAAAGAACCTAGGCAGTTTAATGATCGAATCCTAACAAGAACCTCAATGGTTTCTGCCTTCAAGTACCTCCAGTTATGCAGTATTAAGCCGTTTCCATACTTAACAATGATTCTGTATATAAAGTAAAAAGCACGTGGTTTTTACAATAATCTGTTTTATCTGCATTAAAAATGAAAAATTGATTTACAATATTGCAGTTTATATTTATTTATCTTCAATATTCGTAATTTATGATCGATTTAAACGAATGGAATTTTTTTTAAGTGATACTTTGTAATCAGGACTTTTTATAAATAATTATTGTAAAATAAACTATAACTGTGCGTTGTAGAAATAAAACAACGATGATTATTATTTGTTTAGATTTCAAAATAATATTCTATCAAGACCATCGTTCATGACCTAAGAACACGTTTTGTTGTTTAAATTAAACTAAATACCACTTTAGTGGTTATCGTTTTGGTCGGATTTTATTATTATTTACTAGATATTCCTATTTTAAAATATAACTTGAACAAGTGTTCGCCAAAACAAATTTTATAAATTAAAAATGACGACAGTTGTTTATGTTTTTCTTTGTGAGTTTTAGTCAAATAACATCGGATCTTTTAGAAATGAAGTTAAAACTTTAATGAACAGTAGTTTATTTGTTTTTTTATAGATACATAAATTACTTTTTAATTAATCGCGATTTAATAAAAAAAACCACATAAAATTAATGAAATATCTTAAATAATAGGTTTATTAAGACAAGCGTTCGAAGTGAAAGTCATTCTCTTCCTGGAGAAGCATTAATCTCTGCCCTTGCAGGAGCATTCGTGGTATTTCTTAACGTGTTGACATTTATCTCCACTACGTTTTGAATAATTGTTTTTTTTTTTCAATTCTTACGATTTCATCTCTTATAATTGAAGATCTTCCTGGCCTCATGATGTCTCCAACGGAACCATCAGTAGTTTTAAAACTTACTAAAACTTTTTTTATACGCGACTACACTGCACGGTCCTTCCTTTAAACCGTTGCGAGTACGAAACTTTCTTAACCCGGCTGATAAACTGCGTTCACATTCATAATAACACTGAATCAATGCGATGCGTGTTTCTAAAGGTAAGACACGATGGAATAAAAATAAAATCAATCAATTAATTGTAAACTACTACAAGTTTACCACCTACTTAGATTCCTGTGTTTGAAATTAGTCAACAATGAGAAAACTCGTTGTTATGCCAAGAAATGAGTAGCAACGAAAATAACAGCTGATGTTTTATTAAATCCCAATTATATCTGCATACAATAAAGAGTTTTTCACGGAGATTGGACGAGAAATAATTAAACCCAACCATTTAAAATTTTACCATTTCAAAAGAAAAACCAGGTATTTTGTTTATAGCTGAAAGATCAAATGTCCAAAGACCACTATGGCGATATTCATAATAAGAAGAATAAATAATCCCACACCACAAAATCAAGATATTATATTATCCTTATGTAAATTTCAATGACATAGTCATCATCCTCATGGGTGTACAGATAAATTGAAAACAGACTAAAAATAAAATAAAAACATAAAGTTATGTGCTAAGTAGGATTCCCCTCCTCCTACTAACAGCTCAATCAAACGGTGACACGTCAGTTAACTGACCCTAAGATGTGGAAGGGTAAACGCTCTCTTTCATTTTTATATATTGTAATTGGTTTATTTTATATTTTTAGATTAATTTCTATTTTTAAGTACAATTTTTATCTAATTTTAAAGCTTATTTCTTGGTTTAATTTATTTTTCTCATAGCTTTGAAGGTTTATTAATAAAAATAAATTAATAATAAACTAATTTTGAAGTTAATTTTTCAGCAGATTTTGCTGAAATCAAGCGTTTTTACCTTATGTCTGATTTTCATGAAATCGATTAAAACCCTAGATAACCATTCAGCTCTGATAATATCTGTAACCATATAAATGGAAAGTTGGTTTATAATGATTTTTTTTTTAAAGTTTGCCTTCTTAATTACCGAGATTAAAAGAAGTTGTTATTTAATGAGAGTCGATAAGAAACAATTGAAATTATGAGCATTTCACGACATATGGTCTGTGTTACAAAGACTGGTATCCATGGTAACGATGGCAGGATTCTCTAAGGGGTTATACAGACCCTATTCATAATCTAAGGCAAGGATTAAATGCAAATTAAGCTAGGTCTCAAGATAAACATTTTGTAAAGATGTTTCTGAAAGGAGGTAAACTTATAATGTTTGTTGTTATACTATTGAATATCTCTTCACGTATACTGGATTGTCTTAATACTTGTATATTGGTCAGTTTATTTACTTTCTCTCTTATATAATATAGTGCGACAAGTTAAATAAAGAGATGTAAAGTTTTTGCTAATATACAGGTTCACTGAGTTCAGTAGGTGGAGTTTGTATTATGTCTGTACGTCTATTGTGCTTTACAGAATAAACGTGCGAAACGATTTTATTGAAATTACCATATGGTGGAAGTTTTTCTATAACTAACAATTTTTAGTGTCATAAGGAAAAAAACGAAAAATTACAATTTTATCAAAATCGGTTGTAACTAGACTCATCAAATTTGGTTTGAGTGTGGCCTCTATGATCTATTCAATTGTATTTGTCGCCATATTTCCAATATGTCGGTTCGTGAACTGTCGCTAAAACAAATAAAAGGGTAAAGCGTGTACTAAGAACCCACTACTTAGGGTTCGTAGATATATAGGGGCAGTTATTTCTATAAAGTCATAAGCGACCTTTAATTTATTCATAAAATAAATACATATTCATAATCAGAATAACTTCTAGTTTTATTCAGAAACATACAGCATACAATTGAACGACATGTGATATAAATCATTAGATCCAAGTTTGAGAAAATTGTAATTTTGTGATGTTTTCTTAGGTTAGCTACACCCAATATATAAGTTATTTTGAGAACAAAATATTAAAAAAAAAACCGTGTTCTAAAATCACATGACTTAGGGTCCATAATAAGGACTGTTATTTTTATAAATTCGAAATCTTAGAAGCTGAAGTTTACATTTTTCAGACACGCGTGTTAAATTATAAGCGTCTTTGGTTTTACCTACGGAGCCTAATAAAGAGAGAAATCGATGAAGATACAATCCATCTTGTAATGGCTATTGAACTGTAAGTTTGCATCTCACAAAAACAGATTTTAAATCTTACACGCTACATGTTTCTCATTTTGTGGTTAAATTGAATTATATTCGTCATTCAGAAACTATAAAATGATTTCGCACTGCAATTTAATTTCAAATCCAAATAACTTTTTTTGTCAGATTTGTAGGTCACGCCGTGTTCAAGTTAGGTTAGGTTTGGTTTATTTGTTTTATAACATCTAGTTTTATTTGATACGCTACACATAATATTTCCAGTTTTTGCCCCTTAACTCCCCAAAGGTCATTTTTTTTGTTACCTCTATATTTTTCCTATACATGGGACAATACAAAAAATAAATCGGACTACAATTTCATTTCAAATCCAAATAACTTTTTTTTCAGATTTGTAGGTCACGCCGTGTTCAAGTTAGGGGCGGGGGATGATAGCTGAGACTTTAAATTTGGCCTAGCTCCAACATATTAATTTCTTCTTCAAATAAACATACATATTCGTAATCAAAATAACTTCTAGTCGTATTTGATACTAATATCAATACAACGCTACGCATAATATTTCCAGTTTTTGCCCCTTAACTACCCCAAGATCAATTTTTATGTTACCGCTATATTTTTATGCAAGAAAATACAAAGCATATAAAATGCAAAGTTTGAAATATATAGGATTTTATCGTCCTGTATAATAGGTGTAATTTCTCAAATCTTCCCTACCGATTTCGTTCTCATTTTAGTAAAATGTAAACATTAATATACCAAACGCCTCTGTTAACAAGCAATTAATATTAATGTTATCAATAATTACCAAATTAAAAATGAACCTTACCTGCTGCCATTCAAAGCTCTATTTTAACACAATACAATACAATTTGAGTAGAAAACACGTTAATGACCAAGCGAACCATGATTAGTTTAGGTCCTATTTAATTTATACTACTTACTTGTGACTGTTCGTCCTCTCAGATCTTAAAAACTATTGAACTAATTTTAATAAAAAATAGTAACATCATAGTTTTCATTCAGAAAATGTTTCAAATTTGAGTTTTTTCGATAGCACAATTAGAAGTTAGTTATGAATAAAAGAGTTTGCCTATGTCTTTGTTTCACACGGAAATGGCAGCAGTAAAGGTCGATCTTTGTTTGCGGTAATCACAAGATCTACTGAACCGATCTCAATGAAACTTGCATTGCATAATCAGTAAATAAATCTCTTTGTGAATATACACTTGAACTTGGCTTGAGAGAAACGTAATATTAGGAAATGATTAAACGTACACAATTCTCACAAATATATACACTTTATTTCAGACGCGTTTCGACGACAATGTCGTCATCATCAGTGACAGTTACAAAGCAAAATTACAACTGAGTTACTTTGTAACTGTCATTATTTGTGAGAATTGTGTACGTTTAATCATTTCCTAAAATCTCTTAGCTCTCAGAAAGCGAGAATAATCATATTTTTAATAAACAAATTAAATTACCATAGCAACCAATATACTAATATTCACTTATAACAGCTGATTAGATGTCCATCATTTTTAATAGATCAATACAAAGCTATGTTAGATCTAGCTTAGACCAGTGTGAAAATATATGAGTGTGCGCGTAAAAAAATAAATAATTAGTTTTGTTTTTACATTTAGCTTTGAATCTGTGAAAGTGTTGAGGTATCATTATTTATTCTAAGCTAAGAGAAGTGAGGGCAGGTGTGCCTCAAGGAAGTGTTTTGGGGCCCATTCTCTACTTGTTGTTTACATATGACCTGCTGCAGCCAGAGAACGTCACTGTTGCTACTTTCACTGATGACACAGCCATAATGGCGATTGGTTCGACCGTTAGTGAAGCTACCATTATGCTTCAGGATGCTAGTGACCAGGTACTGCAATGGACTAGGAGATGGAAAATCAAGCTAAATGAACTGAAATCTGTCCATATCAATTTCACAAACAAAATAATAGTGAATAGTCTTCCAGTTACCTTAAATGGAGTTGTAGTACCAAATGTAGACACTGCCAAATATTTGGGGATGACACTAGATTCAAAGTTACGGTGGAAGGAGCACATCAGAAGAAAAAGGACAGAGCTTGGTCTCAAATATATACGACTGTACTGGCTCTTGGGACGAAATTCTCAATTGTCAGTACACAACAAAATTATGATATATATATATAACCAAATTCTGAAACCAATTTAGCTTTATGTAATACAACTGTGGGGTTGTGCGAAGGAAACGAACATCAGATGTATTCAAACCTTTCAGAATAGAGTGCTACGGAACATGGTAAGTGCTCCATGGTACATCAGAAATAATGATCTACATCGAGACCTTAGGATCCCTGATATCGCCAGTGAAATTAAAAGATTTGCTGCAAAGCATGAATCTAGATTGCACCAGCACGTCAACGTAGAAGCTATTCAACTACTTGACAACACCAATACAGTAAGAAGGCTGAAGAGAACTAAAACTTTTGAATTGGTGTAATTCAGTGTGTGTTTTAGAATCTAATAGTACAACAGTGGTTGACTGTATAGGTAGCAAATGATATGATGATAGGTGTAAATTGATGGTTGGTCTTTCAGACCAGTTACAATAAAAAATAAAAATTTATTTTAATATAAAACTATAATTATCTTGAGCTTATTTCAATTCCAATTATAATATGTACTATGTAGCTGATTTAACAATCACTGTTAAATCTGAACAATTCGCGT
Organism: Aphrophora alni; assembly: GCA_963513935.1. NCBI lineage: Eukaryota > Metazoa > Arthropoda > Insecta > Hemiptera > Aphrophoridae > Aphrophora > Aphrophora alni. The sequence goes on from OY740766.1 coordinate 152,949,163, forward strand.
GCAAAGCCGTGGGTAACAGCTGGCATACAAATATTTTTTTAGAAACTCTGTCCATTTATTGTCATTTTTTGTCTGACAACTACCGAACTGACATATTTGGTGACGAATTGTTTTGTTTGGCTTTTATTTAGTTTTGTGGATGGGTGAGTGAGAAAGTTTGTGAAGCTTTTATTTTGTATTTTTACTCAACACTAAAGCTGAGTATTTAGTGTTGTGTAAGCTACTCATTATATTTAGCTCTCTACTGATGAAACTGTTGTATACTGCTAATGTAAGGATTATCTATGCTTATGGAGAGTCTGATTAGAGTCCTGTATATTTTTAAATCGTCATTTTACTTTGATCTTCAAGTAAATAATTCCTGATACAATCTTACATTTAATTCGCGAATATCTGCGCCAATCGCGTATTTCTTTAATATAGGGGGCGATTTTAATGATTGGCTTGTCAAATTAAACAGCTTTACCTGCAGATTTACCGAAAAATATACATATTTTTCTTGGAAAAAATGTCATAAATTTATCATTTAAATAACATGCGTACTATGATTAAATAACAAGTTTCAAAACAAAAACAATTTGAAACAGCTGTTTGTTATAAACTCTCAAATACGTTTTATTTTGTTGTTTTGTTAGAGTATTTATAACAGCTGTTTTAAATTAACCTACATACTTTATTTGTGTGGATTCACTTTGTGTTATGATTGTTTGTTTATATTTCATAAAACTAAACCGTTTATATGTATTTTTCTTAATGTGTGATAATTATATCTGAATTTTTTATATCTCAAAAGTTTACGGCTTAACTGTAAATACTGAATAACGCTTGAATTATTTGTAATTTATTGCTTACATCTTGCAAAAGTTAACGGTTTATATGGCTTATTGGTAATTTGTGGGAACTTAGATAGTTTCACAGTATAAAAGAAATTACAGGCCTCTGGAAGCCCGCATAGAAACCGTCATACTGACAACAATATGCCACTGAATCTTTAAGTAAACTAACCCGTTCAAATTTTTAATACCAACTTCAGACTTGAACATTATTTTAATATTGTACTTTCATTTGATATTAATAATCCATACGTCATCTTCATAATGAATGCAGATATTACACGCAAATATAATTATCAAAACTGTTAAAATTCATAACTGAAAATGAATAGTTCTGATACCAACTTTATTGAGATATTTATAAAAATTAGGTAATTGAATAGGATACTCTACGTAGGTCACATTGGGGAAAATTCAGTCACAATTATTAAATACAGGGGGATCAATTTATCGTAAGAACTATTGACCGACATTTTCAACATGGCAGCTAACTTTAAAATTTCTAACTTTACGCTATATTAAGATTTTTTCATTCTTAGGTGTTTTTTGATACACCTACTCCTTAATTTTGTTTAAACATTGGAAATTTGGAGCTGGATTTATTATTTCTTCTGTCTACAAATCTTTACTTGTGTTTAGAATTACAGTAGATTTTAGTTATTATTTATATGTTTGATAAATTAGTTATATTAATTTTAATCCTGCATTGGTTAAAACTGCATTTTTTTTACCAGTGGGAAGTACGGAAAATTGCTTCTAAAGTGTACTAAACTTCAAATTTAAAAAAATTCAGCATCCTTAGCTCCTAAACGATTGTATTTATAAAAAATAACCAATGATAAATAAAAAAAAAAAAGATTTAGTGTAAAATCCGTCAACACCATAAAAATAGGAGTTTTCATAAAATTTTTAAAGATAACTGCTATATTAGTAAAGTTATGGCCATTTTGAAAATCTTCAAAACGAGTTTATAAATTCTATAAAAAAGTAAGGAAGGTCCCCAATTTTGTTATTATTAAAGTATTTTGATAAAGATAAATTGTATTGATAGGTCAAAATATCTTATCCAGTAGAGTTATAAAAGTTGTTCCACAGGTTTTCTGAACCTCGTATCATATGTGGTGTCTATATTAAAAACTATCAACTGGCTTTACTTATGTCAGTATCTCATCTCTATCGATCCTCGAGCTGTATATTATATTTGACGGAGCCTCCACTCGTTACGCTCGTGTCACTGACTCGGTCCTGCAGGATATTGTATGTAATAGCACATGAGTGGCCGCCATTTTGACATTTTTAATTCATTGAGGAGGCTATAGTCGAAATAATAATAATTACATTTGCTAGGATCTATACAATTAGTTCTGCCTATCCTCTACCATTGTCTTATTATTTATATTTGTAGACGCGTTTCGGAGTTCCTACATCTTCGAAAACTACTTTATTACTGGATTCATCCGTTAAGAAGTTGTCTATATATACAGTTTTGACACGCCCCCTACCGCCAGGCTCAACCTTCCGTGCTATTTGGTTTGATGGATTTACTAACTTATTTCTTTTTCTTTAGCATTTTTAGGTTTTGGAATATTACTTTTAATGGTTATAAATTTAATCGTTAATAATATTTCCGGTGTTCATCTTTAGTTTAGAAATTTCCATATATTAAAGTATATTTGGACGTCTTCCATTGTTTCACTGATGTAATATCTTTCTTTTTACGAATAGTGTAATTCCAATGTCTCATTTATTAAATTAGGGCCATATCCTAGTAGTGGTGAGCCTGGTGGTAGGAGGCGGACATAGCTGTGTATATAGAGAAGTCCTTAACGGATGAATCCAGTACTAAAGTAGTTATCCGAGATGGAGGAAGTCCTAAAAGCGTCGACCAATGTAAACAGTAAGATAATGCTAGGATCGTACTCAAACTAACACTACTGTATATATCATGCTGCTATATTCATTTTTGTGACCGCTCTGGTGTTACGTATAGACCATGACAACGACGGACGGACTGACGTCATATTGAAAATCATTTTTTTAATTTTCCTCAGGTCATTAAACATCAGTCTAAAATCGGAAATCGATATTTTTATGATTACTAATCTTACCATATACTTTGTATAATGGATACGTAAAATATGTAATAAATAATTTGTTCTTAATAAAATACATTCCTTAATTTACAGCGATTATATATCCTTAAAGAGAGAGAAATTAGATGCAATGTAAAGACAAGAATTTAAAAGAGCAAGAGAGTAGACATTAGGCAGAGTGAGAGGGTGGGTGTGCTTCTGACAAGTACAGGAGTGCTCAATACTTGACTGTCTTTTTGCTGATGTCTCGTGAAAAAGATAAATAACCGTCTCGACTGAATCTAATCGTTTTAATTGTCTTCCTTCAGTTTATAACACTCATGGAACTTTTTTCAATTCAAAAGTATTTATAAAGATGGAGTTTTCTGTAAAGTGACGGAGTTTTGAAACTAATTTTATTTAATTTTTTTTTTTTAATATACAGTGCACAAAAATGATTAAGCTGCCGAAGAAAACAACAGAAACATTAGTTTTGTAGTTGTCAGTCAAAAAGTGAAAATGAATCCTGAACTTAGTATTTGAAACAATTTTACTTTACTTTTGAAAGGCCAGGTAGGGAAAATGGCAAACACTAAGTACTGTACGTCAAAAAGGGGTTTTCTAAAAAAGAAACTTAAAAAACTTAAACGATACTACATTGTATGTACTCCGTCCCAATTATGAACAATGTTAATATTTACACAAATTATGAATTTTTGTTTTTTTATAAAAAGTGGTTGTAAATGGTAGGGCAATCACGAACACCTTCCAACAGGTTTAAGGCCCTTCATTAACATTAAAAAAATTTATTAATAAAAAAACGTTTATTTTTGAAAATGGAAATATATTATATTATTTTAGACAAAATTATTTAGGCCTATAGTTATTGTACAAGGGTTACAAATAACTTTCATTACTTAATTCAACGTAACTAAGAGATAGTCTCTTTTCACTTAAAATAAAAACTTACACAACGGTAAATAACATTATTGCAATGCTATTTTTTTTAATTGTCCTTTTGGGATTTAAATTCACTTTAAAAACACTGATGGCAGACATTGGCAAACTATTTTTCCCCCATTCACTACAGTCTGCATGTGTCCAGTTAGGTCAAAGGGAGCATTTGTACTACAATTATCTTCCTTTTCAAAATTCTATACAAATAGAGCAAATATCTTCTCCCTTACTTTTCAATCTTAAATTTATCATAATTTTCTTCAGGTGACTCGTTTTGCCCCCCCCCCGTCACTACATTCTTCATGTGTCCAGTTAGGTCAAAGGGAGCATTTGTACTACAATTAACTTCCTTTTCATAATTCTATACAAATAGAGCAAATATCTTCTCCCTTACTTTTCAATCTTAAATTTATCATAATTTTCGTCAGGTGACTCGTTTTGGTATAAAGTGTTTTTTGTGTTTTCGTTTATTCAGACGAGGAGCTACATTGGAGATTAATTGTTTTATGTTCTTGTTTTTTACCCTTGTTAGTCAAATTCAGGTTTTTATTAGTCATTTTTGAATCTTTCATATTCAGTTTTTCCTATTCTTTTATTCAGGTTTTTCTTTAGTTGGAGTTGACATGAGAACCACGCTGGTCCTACTCAGGATATCTTGGATTGTTGTGCAGCTGGAATAGGAGAGATTTTACAAAATGAAACTTCAGAGTTTGAATCGTTTTGGTTTACAATTGTACTGGAATTTAACGGCTCAGAATTAATTTTGATACTTGGTGAAACACAAATTGTACAACTAGAAGCCGTATTAACATCTGATAGAAACGAGGTTTTACCCCTATTAACAACAACAAAAAGCAGAAAATTTGACAAACATTATAATATCATTGATCATTGAATGAATTTATCAAAACATTGGTTTACATTTATTTACAAACAATTTTATTGACGATTTCAAACTTTTATCATTTTACACATGAATTGCAAAATTTTGTGCAATATTTTTCAGTAATTTTAGTATTGTTTATTCTTTCGCAATTGACGTTTAATTTTTGCTGTAACCCCAAAATAACGCCTTATTTTCTCACATTATCATAGTGTAGAGAAAGTTATGTTATGGATCAACAAAATAAATGTCGATTTTTGATGAGAAACATCTAACGCTGAGGCAAGAGCGTTCAACTTTAATTGAAGTTGTTGAAATAATCGAAGCACTTAGTCTACGTGTTTATTAGGTTATGATTTTGTCTATCTGCCAAGTGTCTCGCGACGGCTCATTTTTTGTCTGTTTAAAGATCTCTTGACTTCAAATGTTTTATACTTTGTAAATTAAGGATAAATTTATACTATTAAACACTATTAATAGATTTGTTTCTGATATAATATCTTTACCTCGAGGTCTATTACATCCAGTAATAATTACAAACTGGTGTAAGCCAGTAAGTAGATGTTCTAAACAATTACCATAAAATTTTCACAAAATCGTTAGTCGAGAGATTTGTAAGAGTTACTTTAATCGATTTTCTTTAAAAACTGATTTGAGCCAATTTGTATAACAGCTGTTTTATGGAATAAAGAGTATCAACTACCTACCTAATATTTATTAAGTGTATTGCCAACATTATTATTATCCAATTTTTGTTTCAAAAATGTTGCAGTTTTTCAGTCCTGCTACGTGAATAAAAAAACAAAATATTGCTTTCAAACATTTAATATTTTGTACGCATTACAGACTAGTCATGTTTCAATTTTTATTTTGTTCAACTGTTTTTTTGTAAGAAAAATGGACCACTGAAAACGTTTTAAAACTCTTATTTTCACAACTTTCAGGAGTTATAACTACTAAACAGTTTTAGAAATATCATCGAAAAATACTCAACAATAAAAAAATCTTTAAAATAATGTATTGTATCCAAAACCGACATACAACAAAAAAGTTTTTGAAAAAAAATTTCGACCTGACCACGCCATATTGGGAAAATGATTGGTGACACGAAAAATTTGGTACTACTTCTAATTTTAACATAAAATATCCTGGGAACTATCTGTCTACACAACTACTCACTTATAATGGTAAACACTTGTTATATGACCTAGCGATTATCTAATGTACAGACTGTACGCAACTTTAGCTTTTACATACCTCAATGTGCATAATATTGTAGCAAACCATTTGTTCAATGAAATAACGTCCAGACATGTCACAACCAGTGTTTAAAACTTGACTTAAAAAAATACTTTACACAAACAAGAAAGCTAAAGTCATACATTTAATTACAAGTATTTATGAGCAGAGGGAGGGGGAGGGGGTTGGGCGTTGTCGTGTTGAAACAACACGCGCCCCCTTCGTTACGGTATTCAACGCAGAATAGACAAGTGCAAAAAACATTAGTCACTTTTTAATTAAGGGAATGTATTTGAAAACAGGTGACAGTGTTGTATTCATTCCCTGTTTGAAGGAACATTTAAAAATGAAACTCGTAAATTTTTAAATGTTAATTTAGTGGGTTAATCCAAAGTTGATTGCAATTGTAATTCATTATAAGGGCATTAACACAATGGTTACCAACATGGTACTTACCTAGCCCCAACATGCATTGCATATCATTTAAATACATTGCCTAAATATATTGTATTGGTAGATCAAGGATCAATGTCTCGACCAAAGGGCTTCGAAGCGTACATATGTGTGAATAAGCCTTGGTGACTCAATAAACTGAATAATACACGAGATGTGAACTATACAAAAACAGTTTTTAATAACCTCCATGTTGACATTCAGTAGAGTTCCATATGAGTAGAATACCAAATTACACATACCAAACACATTGTACCACATTAATCCCCAAAACTAACCAAATAATTTACTACTAAAAATGGCAGTTCAGTAGTGGTCAATCGAAAATTGAAAATTAATCATGGATTAAAAACTAGAGATTTTAGTGATGATCTCATTTTATTTTTGTTTTTCAACAATTATTGCTGAATTGTAATATTTTTTCTTGAGATTTTACATCTGGTTTAAGTCATTAACTTTACGTTTCACTAAAATTTGAGCGAAATCGGTAGAGTCGATTGTGAGAAATTGCGTCTTTTAAATTTTTTTTTTACCGATACCTATTGTACTGGTATTTTTGGAGGAATAGTGATCATTACGTGTTGTTTGGGTCCTTAATGGCTATACTTGTACAAAATTTGGTCAAAAATGTAAATCTGTGTTTCTTCTTGTGGAGCACTTACCCCCCATAAATAAAAAAAATCACGAAATGTGGTCAAAATATGACCACATAGCAAATTTGATTGAAATCTGTCCACGCGTTTATAACACTACATAGGCGACAGACGTTATTTCAAAAATCATGTGTTTGGCTAAAAACATAGATATTTTGACCCCTCTCTCTCTCTCTCTCTCTCTCTTTTATACTCTCTCTCTCTCTCTCTTTAATTAAATGAACATCGATTTGTATTCATGAAACTGACACAAGTAATTTTCACGAAATAAAGGGGAATGTTTTCCGGCACCATATCAACTGTATCCAACGTGAAGTTTGATTTTCCATGCTTTTGCAGAATAATGTATTACACGGACTAGACTATAATAATAATGGAAAGTGACTATGTGCAGCTACGTCTAGTCATAAAACTATTAATTATTTAATTAAATTATTGCAGATCAACATACTCGTGGGGTTTGTAAGGTTACCCCTTCATTTACATAGCGCTGCAACCTTTTAGCCACAGCATAGCGTGAGTGTTATGAATGAGTATTGTAAGTATACAGTAGTATGAGTTGTAATCTAATGTAAGATCTACAGATTCCCTAAACTTTTAAATCGTCGCCATTTTGAAATTTGGGTATTGTACAAATAGAAAATTATTTAACAATTCCGGGTACAGATCATATTATTACTTTATCACATACAGTATACGTAATATCATGATGTGGGGTCAAAACATCTGTAGAGGTTTTAGTTGATAAATCCATTTAGATGTTCCCTGAGTCCAAAATATTGTTTTCTGGTCGTTAACTTCATGGAGTGCTCTACAGTTCAAACAAGTGGACCGGCTTTAATCAAATTTGGTATGTGGGCATATTTTGGCCATATCCCGATATATTTATTTTGGAACTCTGAATTTTAGAATATTTGCTTCAAGAAAAATCAAAATTACAATTTTCTCAAAATCAACTCTACCCATTTCTATCAAATTTTACCAAATTGAAGCTTCGAAGGACGTAAACAAAACGTATTGTTTGCCAAAATGCTGGGGCCCGTGATTTATCGGTAAACTGGTAAACAAATCTGCTACGAAACTGTTATAAAATAAGTAGTTTCTCAAATTCGACTCTACAGATTTCATTCAAATTTTGATAAAATGTTAAAATGAATCATCCGAATCAGTGTGTAAAATTAAGTTTATAATTGTTGTTTAAAATTATCAACAAAAGCTATAACGGAGTGCATTGTTGTTTTTACACTCTAGGGGACACTCAAGAGCGTAGCAATCCCAAGAACCTTAGCTGTATACGAAGTATTGGGCAAGTTATCTTAGGTTAGTAATCGTCAAAAATAATTACCTCAATTTTCGTAAATCTACACTTTTCATGACCTCGGAAAAAGAAAAAAATATTTTCTACTTGCAGTCCGTCTAGCACGTAATTATTATTATTAATAATTATTTGTTATTAAGAAAAGTAAACTTTTTTCTTTCTTATTATTAATTTTTTTTTTTAATTTAACAGTTTTAGTGATGTTAAAAAATTAAACATTCAAGAGAACTCTTTGGTTTTTTGTACCCAGATAAAAAGCTACATAATAATTTGTACGCCATATCTTATCCAAAGATATAAAGTTAAAAAATGAAAAAAAAATGCGGATAAATGGGAACTGAAACATTTTCTGATCTATGTTTATTGGAAATTTTTCTTATTTTTACCTAAGGAACAATTCTACATAGATGTTCCAAAGGTTTTCTGGACATTCTGTATACATTCTCTTGGTCATCATCTCCTTTAAAAAATGAAGAAATGAACCTACATAAAAACTCCAATCTCTCGAATATTTTAATTTTCCAGAGTCGGAAAAGAACAAAAGTTGGTCAAGAGACCTGATAGGAAAGTTAAAAGAGAATGATCTAACCTAAGATTATATGAAATATATATATATAGATCCAACTAAGCTTCCCCGGATTGTCAACCCGAACTCAGTAAAGTAAGTTATTGAAGGGTTACAACGATATAAACAAAAAGCATAGAAATACACTGCTATTACTTCAATACGTTGTGAGAAATTATAAATAAAGCTTCAACATTCATACTGCTTTCCTGGGCACTATTGTTGTGTCCCGCTTCGTTCTCATTCTAGCTCACAATGAACCACATCTCGTTCTAAACTGTAGCATTGTTATCCCAATATTGACGAAAATATAGTCTATTCGAAACACAACTTAATGTTACCACAGACAATAAACAATATTGTTTGTACAACAGACCATAACTAATTGTCTGTGATGCTAGTAAGTGCAAGATGTTTCTTGCTAATTACGATTTAAGTATTGTGATGTTCTGTTTTAACTATTACAAAGAAAAAATTAAGTTATTGTGATTTGTTGAAAACATAGCTCTGAAGGCTATAAACGATTTTTATGGAATTTTCAATATACGCTCTATTCAGAAGTCTAGTTATGTTCAATCTTCGTTTATTAAATAAAATTACATGTTCACGGAGAAAAAAAAAGAGAGAGAAAGAGAGAGAGAGAGAGAGAGAGAGAGAGAGAGAGAGAGAGAGAGAGAGAGAGAGAGAGAGAGAGAGAGAGAGAGAGAGAGAGAGAGAGAGAGAGAGAGAGAGAGAGAGAGAGAGAGAGAGAGAGAGAGAGGGAGAGAGAGAGAGAGAGAGAGAAAGAGAGAGAGAGAGTAAAAGAGAGAGAGAGAGTGATACCAATTTGAGATAACCCTTTGAAAATAAAAACATCATTTAAAATACAATACAAATTTAATGTAAACACAAAAGATAACATAAAAATTAGGAGATAAAGAAAGATAGATTAAATAATAAAAAAAAGCAAATTAATTATTTTTTAAAATTAATTTTAAAGAAAAACGTGGATACTTGGATACACTAAAAGATTTGTTATAATAACGTAAAGGGAAAGACACATAGGTGGGTGGGGAGAAAACAATGTTATTATTAATGGATCCTTAATTACAGTAAGTAGGCTACACTTTATTATTCTGATCTCTTGTAGATCACGCCATCAGCTTAATCATTCATAATGGATGTAAAAGAAATGTTAAATTAGTTCTAATTATTTCCTAGTGGTGGCGCGATGCTATTCGTTTCAATCAGTCGCCTGATTGGTCAATTGACATAACCTAAGTCCAATAACTTAAGATGGATGGAAGAAAGACGCACAAAGATTCAAAACAAAAAGGAGAATGATGAAATTAACTCACAAAATGTTAATATTTAATTTGCTTTATCTATACTGTATGGGGTGGTGGTAATTTTTTTGGGAAAACATAACTAATGTTCCTAAATTCTATATATATATATATATATATATATATATATATATATATATATATATATATATTTAATATTCTGGATCGGCTATGATGTTATATTTTGTGAGTGAAAGGTTATGCACAGAAGCTAAAGCTCTCACCTGTTCCTTTAAAGAGAGACGCGAAACTTTTCGTGCATATACCTCTAAAGGCATGGTAATCCTTTCGCACCCTTTAGTAATCCTTTGCTACCCAAACTAGACCTGCACTTTTCTTTTTAGTCTCGGGATAAATTTTCCGTGTACATTTTCTTTCATCTTTTCTATCGGGTCTCATATGACCAACTAACTCTTCTTCTCTTCTGACCCTGTTAGGTTATAATAGCTCGATTCGGTTATGTTAAAGGGTAGGTTAGGTTAGTTTAGGTTAAATTAGGTTAGGTTATATTTTGGGTTAGGTTAGGTTATAGTTTGGGTTAGGTTAGGTTAGAATATTGAGTAGGGTAGATTAGGTCCTGGGTTAGTTAAGTTAGATTGTAGCTTATATTATGAATTAAGTATTGATGTTATATAGTGCTTAGTTTTAACTGTGGCCACTACCACAAAAATGAAACAGCAGAACACAGTGGCACTTCAAGTTACAGTACTTACAAAAATGACTTCAAGACACTCAATACATTAATTTTGGCAACCTTTATTTTAATTTTGAACCCGGAAAGTGTTGAAAAAACTCTCAATTTATAATTCGTACATATAGAAAATCATTAACAACATTACTCTTACAGTTGTATTTTACCTACAGTTCATTATATAAATATCTTTTGATAATATTGATAAACTAAAAAAAAAACTTTTATTATGGACTGTTATAAAAGACGTAATTTCTCAAAATTAGCTCTACAGATTCCGAATAAATATTAGTAAAATGTGAAGTTTAAATATCCAAACCGGTGTGCAAAATCACAAGTAAAAATAATACGACTCAAGAAAATTGGAGAAACATAATGAACCTTGACAATCTTGAGTAAAAGCTCAATTTTAATAAAATAAACTTTATTTTCAAGACGATTTTATAGCATAATTGAAGCAACTTTAGGACCTATTTAAAAACATAAATATTTTTTCAGACAGTACCCATTCTTTTTGTTCACTTTTTAACTGTCAACTACCAATCTGTTTTGAATAGTTTTGATTGGCTTTGGGATGACTTAGTGAGAATGTTTATGCAAAGTTTGTTTCGACAAACTCGTTCTGTCTACAGTAAGGTCCTCTGTTTTGTGGATATGAGGCAATATTTTTAATTTACTACAAATTCATGTTATAAATATCACCAAAATGTAAAGTATAACTGAACAGTCGTAATATTTAACAATTTTGAAAAATGTTTAAAGCAAATTGGATGTACAACATTAAAAAAATAAATAAATACTATTAATTCTTTCAAAATATAAAAATAATTCTAATTATGTATGTTTGTAGAATTCTGAAACAAACCGATAAAAATTCGAACTCACCCTTGCAAAATAGACGAATGAGTTTCATCTAAATCGTTAATTATTAAAATATTTTTAGTCTACAACTACTATTTTCGTAATCAGATTATGAAATAGTTATTTGTGCAACTAGTGAGCAAAGTGGCACTTTTTTAAACGAGAGAAAAATGTTGACGCACGAGGCTTGCCGAGTGCGTCAATTTTATCGAGTTTAAAAAAGACACTTTGCTCACGAATTGCACATTATACTTTGTCTACAGTTGTTATTTTGGCAATAAAAACAGTTCATACTGGCGGTCGTACTTTTTCCTTGATTTGACAGGAAGGAGATTTAGTACAACGTTGTTAGCTTTTCCGCTAATTTAGGCGGAGTATTTGACAGGTTTTCATCCTCTGAACTGTCCATATTTTAAAACTAACTACACAAAATATAGCAGTAGTGCTAAACAACACATCACCACTGAGTAGAAGTTCTCACGTCAAAACTGAGGTTATTTATGAATATTACAAATAACTTAGGTGTATTCTTGAGGAAACGGGATTGCCAACTTTAAAACTCGGCAAACGAAAAATACTCTCCGTGTACATACACTGTCAATCATCTTCGTGAATAATTGCTTCCTTTTTCAACTTTAAAACGTTGTTTTGTTGTTTATTTATGTTATTTTACATGTAAGAATTAATCTGACCTACATACGGGACATTTCCTGTATATTATAAATCAATTCAAATAAACCTAACCTAAATTTTGTTTTGTTCAGTTGCCATTCGGAGTGAGCAAAGTAGTGTGCAAAGTAGTGGGCAAAGTGAAACTGTTGAGAAATCAGCTGTTTTGCAAACTAATTTAAATGAACAAAATGCCACTTTGTCAACAACTGTAGACAAAATAAATTAATATTACTTAACCAGACCCATCATAGAATGTAATACAAGCAAATCCTCTTGAGCCTTGTGGGAAATGTTAAATTGTATTGGTAAATCAAGAAGTGTTATCCAGTAGGGTAAGTTTGTTTAAAACAGTTGTTACATAGATTTCGTAGATTTCGACGTCGGGTAGATGTCTATATATAAGTCTACACTCGCTTCGCTCGTGTCAGTGTGCTTGTTGTATAACAATGTATCGACGTAAGGATAAAAGTTGATACTTAACAAAAGTCGTCCAAAAGTGGTCTGAGATACAAATACGAGCTTTTTACGATAACGGGTGGATTTGCACATAAATCTTATCATTGTCAGCCTATAATTAATTATCTAATAAAAACAACTTCCGTCATAAAAAATAAATAATTTCTTAAGGATTAAAAAACATCCAATTGTTAAGAGGTAAACTTTGTTTAATACATATAATTCTCTATATTATATCACGAGTTATTTTTCTGGCTATTTTATGGAATTGTAAATGTGATTAAAAACTCCGCTTGTGTCACTGCCACGGCTCTGTACATAAATGTTTCTCTATTTATCATCGTAGAGAGGTGGGATACCATTACATGCTATCAAATGATAAGTTGAATAAGAGACGAGATATGGACAAAAACTGTTCAAAATGGACGTAATTACAGGTTTAATTTTTCTGAATTTCAATAGGGTCCTATATAAGCACACTAGATTCTCTTTGTACAAAAATTCTTGTCCTGTCGTGCTTACGTACAGACGACGACGGATGGACAGCTTCTCGAAAATATCTTTTTCTATTTTCTAAAGTTATGAATATCATTCATAAAAGAAGGTTGATATTTTTTACGTTAACCTATACAGAATGTTTCGTTTAGGGATTGTTTCTGGGGTTGAAGTAAAAACATAACGAGAAGCTTTGGTGTCTCTCTGTCCCCCATTTAATGTTTTATGTTTGGAAATAAATTAGATATCAAGTCCAAATTTGGTGTACATATTTTTAAGTGATGTTTTTATCAATATAACAAACACCACGACGTTGTTTTGTATTTTTTTTTAATGTTTAACGTCGAATATCTCAAAAATCGTTAATATTATAAAGAATGTATAAAGAATAAAAACATTTTTCACACTTTTAAATGACAAACAAAATGTTTTTTATATTTTTATTGTAGCTCAATGGATAAACGAGTTATTGTCAAAACATTATAACAAAATTTCTCGGTAATTTTCTACAATATTCAAAATAAGTTTGTAGCATTCAAAAACACATTCGTAAATATACATTCAACTTGCTTAGCCTTGACAGATGCTGGCACCTGGCGGCCCTCTCCAAAACCAAGCATCGCCTGACACCTGAATACAAAGTACAATTCGCCGGTCAAGCTAGCTTCCCTAATACCCGTCCACAGTCTAGATGTGATAACAACATGGTCTACATTCTGCATTACTCCGTTAACAAAAGTTCTTTCTTTCTCAAATTTTACAAGTCTTATACTACATCATGCTAATTTACAGTTTGTGCGCTTTAGTTTAAACAATCTCGTTCTAAAATGTAAAATAAATCATCATTTTTCTCGGTACAAGCTCACGTGAACTGCGACAGGATTAACCAGGTACTTCAACCTTACAGATTTTGTCATATTATAAATTTTGTTATTTTTTTAAAATAATTTGTTAAATATCATGTATTCTTTAAGATATGTATTTCATGTTTTATTTAATATTCTATTTTCTTTTGAAACTGAATGATTATAAAAAATTTTCTTTTCTTAAAACATCATTTACAAAACCTTGTAAAGGCACATTTTAAGTTTTGAACAATTTTGTGAAATTAGTGCAAACTAAAGTTGAACATTGAATGATCAGCATATCTTATTGAACATGTCAAATATAAAACAATTAGAGAAATTTCTTCTAAATCAGAAAATTTCGTTTTATAGACTTTTGAAGAATCTTACAAGTCTTATACAAGCTTTCTTTTAAACAAAACTATATATATATAAATAAATTTATAATCATCTAAGAAGCTTTTAATTACAATCTTAACGAATTTCTGTGATGCAATTAATTTACTTTAATTTTGACAAATAACCAGATATTTTCTTCAATAAAGAACATTAATGCTACAACATGTCTGATTTTGCACAGACGTTAAAAAAAACGTGTTTTTTGTTTGCCATAGCTAATATGCTGGTAGAAGAAATAGAAGAAATAGGAGAAATAGAGAAATTCTTGTCTCACATTGCGCAAACCAGCGAAACATCCTAACAAGTTTCGTCCTGTTGGCAAAACACGTTTTTTGTATAACATAACTTCAGATTTTCAAGTGCATAAAAGTGATGTCCTTTTGCAGCTGACTTTACAGAACTTTAACTAACTCATATTGTATATGTGCCTAAATTTACTTCCGCAAATATGTGTTCCTTAAAACTATTTTCTAGATGTAGACTTGTGTAATTATTTATAAATTATATAACAATTTCTTGGGTGGAGCCTGCATGCAATTTTCGGTCCTAACAACCTCCAAGAGGTTAGTTTCTAAATTAAAATAATTGACGTCAATTAACAAAATTTCAAACTTCTAAATTCTTTTCTTTTTTTAAATATATAAATTTATTGGCCAATATAGTTTTTAAGAAACTTTCAAACCAATTATATTATGTAACTTTAGTTTAGTGATAAACATCTTAACTATAGATATGATCTTTTTTGGAACTTAAAATATCAAGCTCGTTTATATTTTGTTAAATTCTGTAACTGTTTAAAAAGAAACTATCATCTTATAAACTAAAAAAAGGGGGGGGATAAGTTTTTTGAATCTTTGATTAATTTTTTTTTAAATTATTATACTTTTACATTAAGGGCTTATAATTCTTTTTTTTGATTAATTATAATTCTGTGAATTATTAAGCTGTGCTCATTCTTTTTTTTATTGTTAAATTTTTGTAACTATAAATATATATATATACTAAAAGGGGGGGATAAATTTTTAGAATCTGTTGATTAATTTTTTTTTCTAAATTATTATATGTTACAATTAAGGGCTTATAACTTTTACAATTTATGATCTTGTTAATCATAAGTTTTTTTTTACTGATGATTTGTGTCAGGATGTCTTTTGTTGTAAATGACAAAGTCTGAACCGTCGAAATTTCTTTCTGTTTTCAATAAACTTGAGCCTTGTTAATTATTAAACTTGTCTTTGTCTTTTTTTTATCTTTCTTTTCAAACATTGTTACCATTTTGGTTCCGCCTTTATTAAATTTAAGTCCCCTGGTAACATGTTTCTGGTAGCAGAGCGTGGTTAATTTTAAATTCTGGAACCCTAGTTAATTTTCAAAATTTTGCATTGGAACTATCTAAATTTAAATTCAAAATTTTCTTTGTTAAACAAGGCTCATTTTTATGTTTTGCAGCTTTTTCAAATACTGCACAACTGTTGCTGATGAAATTTTTTTATTTTAGTTTAAATATTTAAATCTCTATAAATCTATAGTCTCTTTTTTATTATTTATTTATTTTTATAAGCACTTACACAAAAACTTCTAAACCAATTTCGATAAAATTTTTTTTTTATTATTATTTTGTCTGCTTAAATTTTTTTTTTATATATATATATATATATATATATTTACATACACTGCACACGAGTCATTCACTGAATTTGATCCAGACAGCGGGCTCATTCGGGAATCCAAAAAAAAAATTTAAATAAATAATAAAATCCAAAAATAGTTAAAAACAAAAAAAAACAAAAAAAATTCAAAATCTCCTTCAAAAATTTTCTCGAGTTTTCTTTCGTTGTCTGTATTAATTCATACTTACACACACACATATACACAACAAGTACACTACATATAATTCTTGAGTCATTCTCTGGCTCTTTCATTTTTTTGCATCATCTTAAAAGAAATTTTTTTTAAATTACTTGGTTTATTTTTTTTTATCTATAATTATCAGCAACAGTTAAAATGGCAGTGGATTTGCTGCGATTAGAGGACTCGTTGAAGAACACGGAGCTTGCTTTTGAATTTTTTTTGTTTTCGTCATCTTGAAAGAAAATTAATTTTATTTATTTTTTTTTTAAATTTTATCATCATGAGCAATAGGCGGGATGGCAGTGGACTGGTTGATGCAGATGGTGGCATTTGTTTAATAGTAAATTGAAATGTTGAATACTCCTTAATAATATATCATTGTGAGCTAAATTTTCTTTTCCAAATTTATAGGGGCCCAGTTTTGTATGTAGGACAACATGGTTGGCCTGTTTGTCTATTCTTTAAATTATTCGGTTGTTCGTCTTTTATTATTAGCAGGTCAACATGTTGGTTCCTTATTTAGTTTGTTTAGGGTTGAGAAAACCGGAGTTTGTTTTTTTTGTCATGGGTCACCTTTTATATACATTCATTTTGGTACCATCTCTTTTGCTACACCTTTTTTTTTACACTTCTTTCTTTGTACATTTTTTTTTTAACACTTAAAAATTTTTGATGAAATTTTTTTTTTACACCCTTTTGATAAATTTAAATTCCTTTTTTGGGGGCACATGATTACAATTACATACATAAGACCTTTAGTCAAATATTACATGCCCTGCCTTGCGCAGTAAAACCATTTTTGACTCCCCAACGTTTCATACTGCTTCTTTGTTTATTTTCAAAATGTATTATTTGTTTAGACCCTTCAAAATTCTTTTTTCTCACGGAAATTGTTAAGAGCCGTGAATAGTTTAAATTTCTCTTCGTATGGGAGAAGAGGAATTTAAAAAATAACGACGCTGAGCATGATCTGACCAGTATTGGCTTCAGGAGTTTTTTTTTATTTTTATTTATTTTTGTAATTCAATGTAAAGGTCGGCTCAGAGGATACTCCCCCCGTCTGAGTCCGGCCTTTCCTGTAAGTCCAATGTGCGATGCACATTCCCTCCCCAGTCCCCGGAGTGGTCACCTCCACTTGGTATTCCCGAGGTGCCACTCCACCCCTTTCCCCACGTACCTTAGAGTACAAAGTCAGTTCATGCACAGCAATGTCGACCTTTGCGTCACCCTTCAGCTCTTTCTGTCGGGGGCTTGACCCAATGATAGGTGGGAAGAGCTGAGACGCTATAGAAATTTCAAAATTGAATAAGTAAGTGCCGAAGGAGGCTACACCCTAGAGTGGTGATTATAAAAGCATTATGAAGCGTTGTTTCTATCAGGTGCCCCGTTCCTAAATTTTGCAGGAGGCCCTTCTGGCCCCTTTCTTCGGAAGTTTGTAGGAGGCCCTTCTGGCCCCTTTCTTCTATCTATTCTTGGAGGCCCTTCTGGCCCTTTGCCCCTTTTTCAAAATTTTGCGGGAGGCCCTTCTGGCCTCTTTTCTGACTCCACCCTAACTCCGTCTTTCGGGGGGGGAGAGCTGTAGCATTCAAAAACACATTCGTAAATATACATTCAACTTGCTTAGCCTTGACAGATGCTGGCACCTGGCGGCCCTCTCCAAAACCAAGCATCGCCTGACACCTGAATACAAAGTACAATTCGCCGGTCAAGCTAGCTTCCCTAATACCCGTCCACAGTCTAGATGTGATAACAACATGGTCTACATTCTGCATTACTCCGTTAACAAAAGTTCTTTCTTTCTCAAATTTTACAAGTCTTATACTACATCATGCTAATTTACAGTTTGTGCGCTTTAGTTTAAACAATCTCGTTCTAAAATGTAAAATAAATCATCATTTTTCTCGGTACAAGCTCACGTGAACTGCGACAGGATTAACCAGGTACTTCAACCTTACAGATTTTGTCATATTATAAATTTTGTTATTTTTTTAAAATAATTTGTTAAATATCATGTATTCTTTAAGATATGTATTTCATGTTTTATTTAATATTCTATTTTCTTTTGAAACTGAATGATTATAAAAAATTTTCTTTTCTTAAAACATCATTTACAAAACCTTGTAAAGGCACATTTTAAGTTTTGAACAATTTTGTGAAATTAGTGCAAACTAAAGTTGAACATTGAATGATCAGCATATCTTATTGAACATGTCAAATATAAAACAATTAGAGAAATTTCTTCTAAATCAGAAAATTTCGTTTTATAGACTTTTGAAGAATCTTACAAGTCTTATACAAGCTTTCTTTTAAACAAAACTATATATATATAAATAAATTTATAATCATCTAAGAAGCTTTTAATTACAATCTTAACGAATTTCTGTGATGCAATTAATTTACTTTAATTTTGACAAATAACCAGATATTTTCTTCAATAAAGAACATTAATGCTACAACATGTCTGATTTTGCACAGACGTTAAAAAAAACGTGTTTTTTGTTTGCCATAGCTAATATGCTGGTAGAAGAAATAGAAGAAATAGGAGAAATAGAGAAATTCTTGTCTCACATTGCGCAAACCAGCGAAACATCCTAACAAGTTTCGTCCTGTTGGCAAAACACGTTTTTTGTATAACATAACTTCAGATTTTCAAGTGCATAAAAGTGATGTCCTTTTGCAGCTGACTTTACAGAACTTTAACTAACTCATATTGTATATGTGCCTAAATTTACTTCCGCAAATATGTGTTCCTTAAAACTATTTTCTAGATGTAGACTTGTGTAATTATTTATAAATTATATAACAATTTCTTGGGTGGAGCCTGCATGCAATTTTCGGTCCTAACAACCTCCAAGAGGTTAGTTTCTAAATTAAAATAATTGACGTCAATTAACAAAATTTCAAACTTCTAAATTCTTTTCTTTTTTTAAATATATAAATTTATTGGCCAATATAGTTTTTAAGAAACTTTCAAACCAATTATATTATGTAACTTTAGTTTAGTGATAAACATCTTAACTATAGATATGATCTTTTTTGGAACTTAAAATATCAAGCTCGTTTATATTTTGTTAAATTCTGTAACTGTTTAAAAAGAAACTATCATCTTATAAACTAAAAAAAGGGGGGGGATAAGTTTTTTGAATCTTTGATTAATTTTTTTTTAAATTATTATACTTTTACATTAAGGGCTTATAATTCTTTTTTTTGATTAATTATAATTCTGTGAATTATTAAGCTGTGCTCATTCTTTTTTTTATTGTTAAATTTTTGTAACTATAAATATATATATATACTAAAAGGGGGGGATAAATTTTTAGAATCTGTTGATTAATTTTTTTTTCTAAATTATTATATGTTACAATTAAGGGCTTATAACTTTTACAATTTATGATCTTGTTAATCATAAGTTTTTTTTTACTGATGATTTGTGTCAGGATGTCTTTTGTTGTAAATGACAAAGTCTGAACCGTCGAAATTTCTTTCTGTTTTCAATAAACTTGAGCCTTGTTAATTATTAAACTTGTCTTTGTCTTTTTTTTATCTTTCTTTTCAAACATTGTTACCATTTTGGTTCCGCCTTTATTAAATTTAAGTCCCCTGGTAACAAGTTTAAAACCAACCAATTAATACTAATTCCGTGTTTACTTTTAGTCCTAGAACAATCCCCTAAAGTATCCGACAAGAGTTTCGAAACATCCTGTATTCAGAAATAACTCAATTGAATTAATTGGAAACTCTCCTTACTTGATATAAAAATTTAAAAAACGGTACAAATATTTTGCATCAACTTTGTCAATTACCCTCCGCCAAAACCAAATAAAGAACAACCAAAACAGACAATTACAAAAATGTTTGGAATCGTGCCATAAATAAGCATAAAATTTATTTAATTAAAATCTAGCTTTTAATGACGGCGGTGAAATTTAATTAAATTTTTTTTTGACGAAATTTCCTGAACCATAGTATTACTCACGAGTTTGGATACTCAATATTCACAGCTCACTAAAATTTGAAACCCAATTATGTCGTTTATGCCTCATTACCTATTATTCAGTTTTTACTGATAACTCATTAACCCTAACCTAACGTAGCGTAACCTATCCTAACCTAGCCCAACCTAACCTAACCTTCTGAGGATGCAATGTGCTCATCTATATGTACGTGTATTTTTAAAGATATTTAATTTTTTTTTGAACAGACTAAAAAAATTGTTGAAACGATTTTAATGGACTGATATGATCTATTGTGAATAATTTTATTCTTAGTCATGTAATGTTAAATTAATATTGATTATAGTACTGTAATTATGTGTTATTTGGCGACAAGATGTCTACCTGCAATAATTTCTATGTTATCCAATCAGATGTAATGAAGTGAAATGAAATATATAAATAAATAACCTAGCCTAACCTAATCTAACCTAACCTAATTTAATCTAATCTAACCTAACATCCCCGTTACAGATTTATCAGATTTAACCAGAATTTTCTTAGAGATGTCAACCAATAATTTTTGTTTGGGTTCTTAGAGATTACACTTAGAGCAAAATTGATTAGAATCAATTTAGAAAACATTAAGGTTTTGTTATTTTCTTATTGCAGCTCCATAGTAATCAAGCAAATTTAAAAAATCGTTCTAAGATATGACCAAAATATATCTACAGAAAATTTCAATTAGAATTGGTCTACTTTTTTGTGTTCGAGAATCTAACACTGCACAGACAGCTTTAACAAAAATACTTTTCTGAACTCAAAGGAACCCAAAAGAAATATATCACTAAAAAATCTCGACATTGATTTTTATTGACCAATCACATAACTACATTCACGTTAGAAAGTACAAATAGCATCAATAATTTATATTTACCCACGCGTTAAAGTTTGACATGACTCGTCGTTGTAAACGTTTTATAAAGGCAATAAACACAGATTACCTAGAAATAGATTAGTGACTCTAAACAGCCAATAAAACGGCTTAAAATCGGAACAAGATAGATTATGATAGAGGATTGTACTCTAAATTCCATCCGAGTTATGAAGGGCGATCAAACAAATCTTTATAGGAAAGAAATCTCATTAAAATTATATTGAGCAGATAAATTTTACTTTCTTACAAATACATAATGAAAGCTATGAAATCCAATGTCGGAGGTAAAACCAAGGGCTTACGCGTGTGTCTGTAAGAAGTAACAGTCTACACAGACAAACGATAAATCCTATATTTTTGAAGCTTTACAAATATATTCTTTGTATTATCACACATACTGTGTGTTAGTAAATAACCCCCCCCCCTCACCATACACCTAGACTTTTGTATGAACTTAAATATAGAACCAAACCATTTTGGGACTATTAACTAGGTCACCTGCAATATTTTATAATAGTTTGGAATTTTTCACCTCCCTTTAAAGGGGGGAATTTTGCGGGTGCTCAAAATTTGCAAGTGGGAACCAGCATCTTCAAACATTTAAAATAAAGAGAATAAAAGACAAAATTACGACACTCATGAAATATTTGTTGAGTGACTAACCGAAAAATATTCGAGACTTTTTAATTGTAAAATCGATAAATATGAACATTAAACCCTATTTAAAATATTCGCTAGACTAATCTGAGAGAAGTGTTCAATGTTGAACTAAATTTTACATGTCCCCCTAAAAGTGTGGTACTTTTGTACACATTCAGCATACAAAATAAAAGAACCTCACTATGTTATATATCAAATTTAATTTCTTTTTAAGACAAAAGTAAAAACATCAACAAATTTTACTTTTAACTTTAATAAAAATGTTATTTCAAAATATGAATGACATTTTAAAAAAATAGTTTTTTTACAGTTACTATGAGAGTTACATTTTGCTTGAGTACTTGACCTAAACAAAAACAACAAATCACCTGTGAATACAAAAAGTAAGTCTCATATTTGATTAAATATCTCAAATACATTTTGTGCACCCATTTTAGTTATGGTCATACGAAAAATATTTTGCCCTTTAATTTGAGATGTCACAAGATGTAGAAAATTTTGAGTACTCCCCAAAATTCCCTTAGTGGAAAGTGAAAAATTCCAAATTATCACAAAAAGAACTTCAGGATGTTTACACAAAAATTAAGGGGGGAGTGACTTTACTAACACACTGTATAGGAAAAACATGGCGGTAACAAAAATAAATCATATTGGGTTAAGGTGCAAAAATTATCGAGTTTGAAAATTTTATTTTTTAAATGTTACGTTGTGGTATCAAATAAAACTAGAAGTTATTCTGATTATGAATATGTATGTTTACTTGACGAAATAATTACTATGTTGGCACTAGGCTGCTTAGAAGGCTACGACTTTAACTGTCCCTATTTGCCTGCGGAATCTTAGTCGTGTGGTTTTTATTAGTGGATATATATGTTTTGAAATCTCTTGTAGTTTGACTGTCGACTGTTTGTCGTCTATACACTGCTTTATAACCCAAACCCAACCAATTTCGATCAAATTTGGCATTTAGGACCTGTTTTATTCATCTCGGGAGTTTTTTCAGAGAATTTAAATTTTGAGGTTAGTTAACACAAAAATACACTTTTCTCAAAATCGGATAACACGATTTTGATGAAATTAAATTCAAGTTTAGCCACTAACACTCTAAATAAAACGCATTTGTCGCTTTATTCTCAAAAAATACCGGTATCTGAGTTATCGGTAAAAACCACCAAAAAATCGTTTCTAATAAAAGACGTAATTTTTCAAAATCGACTGAACCAATTTCGATGAAATTTGAGTGAAATGTAAAAAGTAATGACGCAAATATTTAAAAAAAAAATCAAAATAAAAAAATATTACGGTGTATTAATAATTTGGAAAAAAAACCTAACCACCGTCATTAAAAGCATGATTTTTTATTAGGACACGATTTAAGTGTTTATGATACTAAGAAAGCAACTGTAGGCCCTTGATAAACTTAAAATGTTTTATAACAACATTAACAACTAACTAATTGACTTTTTTTCCTTTTTTTTTGTCATAGGATAGTGAGAAAGTTTGTGCAATTTTTTCCGCAGTTAATTTAATTATTTTATTATTCTTTTATAGAAAATATTTTAAAATAATGCGTTAATAAGCGCTTCTATTTTACGACAATTTACATTCGAGTTGCTTCTATAGAAATTAATCTTAATTTCATTCTGTAAAAGAAAATACTCCAGCTGGTAGAGATCAAACAACATTTCACCAAATCACAGCAATCTCTTTGAAATGTATTTATCGTTATCGTTACTGATAATAAAACTACAATTAATGCACATTTTACAAAAACATTTCAAACTTACCTTTCCTGGAGGTCCAAACACACACAACGTGGGTTCCCGAAGCCTGGAATCGGTCGATGCCTCCTAGATGATATCCGTTTTCCCCAAGATTTCCGCGCAGGACCGCTTCCCCACCCTATGAAGCATCACTACAGTGTAATCGATGGAAGAAGATCTTTGTACTATTATAGAACATCCACTCAATTTACGTTTTATTTTGTACGTTTAGTTAGAGAACGGTACAGAGTATTTCATTATTCAATATAGTTTTGCCTTCGGGGCTCGTTTGTAGTGTACGGCCCTATATGTTACCACGTACAGGGTTATTTCTACTTCAATAAATTCAAATTATCTCGGACTCTGACGTTTAGAGTTTAGTTTTCTGAACGTCAGCATTTTAAGAGAAGAATTCTTAGCTGGATGACTTTTCCCCTTGGGGCGAATTGTTTTTAATTTCTGGAAATGACCAGTCTCTAAAGACGAGGGTTATTATTGATTTAAAGTTTTCTCTTCTTTATTCTATATTGTAAACACATATGTTTATTTTTAACACAATTTAATAACATGATTTATGTTAAATTGGAATGACATTAAATTTATTATGCCCGACACTATTATAATTAGACATTTAACAACTAATTCCGGTAAGGAACATACTATAGTGACTGGAGTCGTGATAATCCCGACGATCCTAGCTGGAATTAGACCTTTTTTCAAGTCGTTTTGGGTTAGATATCGCTCTTTTATATCTTTCTATCAGGTCTCTTTTGACCTAATCTTGTTCTCTTCCGACGCTGACGTTATTTATGTATA
>OY740766.1:152974038-153023925 GCA_963513935.1 Aphrophora alni
CTCTCTCTCTCTTTCTCTATCTCTCATATATATAAATAAATCATAATTTAAAAATGCAATTAATTTCCAATTAACTCATTATTCTGACATGATTTAATTAAATTATTGCAGATCAATATACTTGTGAGGTTTGTAAGGTTACCCCTTCATTTACATAGCGCTGCAACCTCTTAGCCACAGCATAGCGTGAGTGTTATGAATGAGTATTGTAAGATACAGTAGTATGAGTTGTAATCTAATGTAAGATCTACAGATTCCCTAAACTTTTAAATCGTCGCCATTTTGAAATTTGGGTATTGTACAAATAGAAAATTATTTAACAATTCCGGGTACAGGTCATATTATTACTTTATCACATACAGTATACGTAATATCATGATGTGGGGTCAAAACATCTGTAGAGGTTTTAGTTGATAAATCCATTTAGATGTTCCCTGAGTTCAAAATATTGTTTTCTGATCGTTAACTTCATGGAGTGCTCTACAGTTCAAACAAGTGGACCTACACAAGTGCTCTACAGTTCAAACAAATTTTGATAAAATGTTAAAATGAATCATCCGAATCAGTGTGTAAAATTAAGTTTATAATTGTTGTTTAAAATTATCAACAAAAGCTATAGCGGAGTGCATTGTTGTTTTTACACTCTGGGGGAAACTCAAGAGCGTACCAATCCCAAGAACCATAGCTGTATACGAAGTATAGGGCAAGTTATCTTAGGTTAGTAATCGTCAAAAATAATTACCTCAATTTTTGTAAATATACACTTTTCATGACCTCAGAAAAAGAAAAAAAATATTTTCTACTTGCAGTCCGTCTAGCAAGTAATTATTATTATTAATAATTATTTGTTATTAAAAAAAGTAAACTTTTTTCTTTCTTATTATTAAATTTTTTTTTTAATTAACAGTTTTAGTGATGTTAAAAAATTAAACATTCAAGAGAACTCTTTGGTTTGTTGTACCCAGATAAAAAGCTACATAATAATTTGTACACCATATCTTATCCAAAGATATAAAGTTAAAAAATGCGGATAAATAGGAACTGAAACATTTACTGATCTATGTTTATTGGAAATTTTTCTTATTTTTACCTAAGGAACAATTCTACATAGATGTTCCAAAGGTTTTCGGGACATTCTGTATACATTCTCTTGGTCACCATCTCCTTTAAAAAAAATGAAAAAATGAACTTACATAAAAACTCCAATCTCTCGAATATTTTAATTTTCCAGATTCGGAAAAGAACAAGAGTTGGTCAAGAGACCAGATAGGAAAGTTAAAAGAGAATGATCTAACCTAAGACTATATGAAGAAAAAAAAATGTGTAGATCCAACTAAGCTTCCCCGGATTGTCAACCCGAACTCAGTATAGTAAGTTATTGAAGGGTTACAACGATATAAACAAAAAGCATAGAAATACACTGCTATTACTTCAATACGTTGTGAGAAATTATAAATAAAGCTTCAACATTCATACTGCTTTCCTGGGCACTATTGTTGTGTTCCGCTTCGTTCTCATTCTAGCTCACAATGAACCACATCTCCTTCTAAACTGTAGCATTGTTATCCCAATATTGACGAAAATATAGTCTATTCGAAACACTACTTAATGTTACCACAGACAATAAACAATATTGTTTGTACAACAGACCATAACTAATTGCCTGTGATGCTAGTAAGTGCAAGATGTTTCTTGCTAATTACGAAGTAAGTATTGTGATGTTCTGTTTTAACTATTACAAAGAAAAAATTAAGTTATTGTGATTTGTTGAAAACATAGCTCTGAAGGCTATAAACTATTTTTATGGAATTTTCAATATACGCTCTATTCAGAAGTCTAGTTATGTTCTATCTTCGTTTTTTAAATAAAATTGCATGTTCACGGAGAAAAAGATGGAGAGAGAGAGAGAGAGAGAGAGAGAGAGAGAGAGAGAGAGAGAGAGAGAGAGAGAGAGAGAGAGAGAGAGAGAGAGAGAGAGAGAGAGAGAGAGAGAGAGAGAGAGAGAGAGAGAGAGAGAGAGAGACAGACAGACAGACAGACAGAAAGTGATACCAATTTGAGATAACCCTTTGAAAATAAAAACATCATTTAAAATACAATACAAATTTAATGTAAACACAAAAGATAACATAAAAATTAGGAGATAAAGAAAGATAGATTAAATAATAAAAAAAAAGCAAATTGAAAAACGTGGATACATGGATACACTAAAAGATTTGTTATAATAACCTAAAGGGAAAGACACATAGGTGGGTGGGGAGGGAACAATGTTATTATTAATGTATCCTTAATTACAGTAAGTAGGCGACACTTTATTGTTCTGATCTCTTGTAGATCACGCCATCAGCTTAATCATTCATAATGGATGTAAAAGAAATGTTAAATTAGTTCTAATTATTTCCTAGTGGTGGCGCGATGCTATTCGTTTCAATCAGTCGCCTGATTGGTCAATTGACATAACCTAAGTCCAATAACTTAAGATGGATGGAAGAAAGACGCACAAAGATTCAAAACAAAAAGGAGAATGATGAAATAAACTCACAAAATGTTAATATTTAATTTGCTTTATCTATAATGTATGGAGAGGGGGGGGGTAAATTTTTTTTGGGAAAACATAACTAATGTTCCTAAATTCTATATATATTTTTTTAATATTCTGGATCGGCTATGATGTTTTATTTTGTGAGTGAAAGGTTATGCACAGAAGCTAAAGCTCTCACCTGTTCATTTAAAGAGAGAAGCGAAGCTTTTCGTGCACATACCTCAAAAGGCATGGTAATCCTTTGGTAATCCTTTGGCACCCTTTAGTAATCTTTTGCTACCCAAACTAGACCTGCACTTTTCTTTTTAGTCTCGGGATAAATTTTTCGTGTACATTTTCTTTAATCTTTTCTATCGGGTCTCATATGACCAACTAACTCTTCTTCTCTTCTGACCCTGTTAGGTTATAATAGCTCGATTCAGTTATGTTAAAGGGTAGGTTAGGTTAGTTTAGATTAAATTAGGTTCTGAGTTAGGTTAGGTTGTAGTTTGGGTTAGGTTAGGTTAGGATATTGAGTAGGGTAGGTTAGGTCCTGGGTTAGTTAAGTTAGATTGTAGCTTATATTATGAATTAAGTATTGATGTTATATAGTGCTTAGTTTTAACTGTGGCCACTACCACATAAATGAAACAGCAGAACATTGTGGCACTTCAAGTTACAGTACTTACAAAAATGACTTCAAGACACTCAATACCTTAATTCTGGCAACCTTTATTTTAATTTTGAACCCGGAAAATGTTGAAAAAACTCCCAATTTATAATTCGTACATATAGAAAATCAATAACAACAATACTCTTACAGTTGTATTTTACCTACAGTTCATTATATAAATATCTTTTGATAATATTGATAAATTTAAAAAACATTTATTATGGACTGTTATAAAAGACGCAATTCCTCAAAATTAGCTCTACAGATTCCGAATAAATATTAGTAAAATGTGAAGTTTAAATATCCAAACCGGTGTGCAAAATCACAAGTAAAAATAATACGACTCAAGAAAATTGGAGAAACATAATGAACCTTGACAATCTTGAGTAAAAGCTCAATTTTAATAAAATAAACTTTATTTTGAAGACGATTTTATAGCATAATTGAAGCAACTTTAGGACCTATTTAAAAACATAAATATTTTTTCAGACAGTACCCATTCTTTTTGTTCACTTTTTAACTGTCAACTACCAATCTGTTTTGAATAGTTTTGATTGGTTTTGGGATGACTTAGTGAGAATGTTTATGCAAAGTTTGTTTCGACAAACTCGTTCTGTCTACAGTAAGGTCCTCTGTTTTGTGGATGTGAGGCAATATTTTTAATTTACTTTAAATTCATGTTATAAATATCACCAAAATGTAAAGTATAACTAAACAGTCGTAATATTTAACAATTTTGAAAAATGTTTAAAGCAAATTGGATGTACAACATTAAAAAAAAATAAAAATACTATTAATTCTTTCAAAATATAAAAATAATTCTAATTATGTATGTTTGTAGAATTCTGAAACAAACCGATTTAAATTCGAACTCAGCCTTGCAAAATAGACGAATGAGTTTCATCTAAATTCTTAATTATAAAAATATTACTTAACCAGACCCATCATAGAATGTAATACAAGCAGATCCTCTTGAGCCTTGTAGGAAATGTTAAATTGTATTGGTAAATCAAGAAGTGTTATCCAGTAGGGTAAGTTTGTTTAAAACAGTTGTTACATAGATTTTGTGAATTTCGTAATTTTGACGTCGGCTAGATGTGTATATAAGTCTACACTCGTTTGCTCGTGTTAGTGTGCTTGTTGTATAATAATGTATCGACGTAAGTATAAAAGTTGATACTTAACAAAAGTCGTCCATTTTCAAGTGGTCTGAGATACAAATACGAGTTATTGACGATAACGGGTGGATTTGCACATAAATCTTATCATTGTACATCCTATAATTATCTAATAAAATAATATATAATTAACTACTTCCGTCATAAAATATAAATAATTTCTTAAGGATTTCTTTAAAAAATATTTGATTGTCATGAGATAAACTTTGTTTAATACATATAATTCCCTATATTATATCACGAGTTATTTTTCTGGCAATTTTATGGAATTGTAAAAGTGATTAAAAACTCTGCTTGTGTCACTGCCACGGCTCTGTACATAAATGTTTCTCTATTTTTCATCGTAGAGAGGTGGGATACCATTACATGCTATCAAATGATAAGTTGAATAACACACGAGATATGGACAAAAACTGATCAAAATGGACGTAATTAAAGATTTTATTTTTTCTGAATTTCAATAGGGTCCTATATAAGCACACTAGATTCTCTTTGTACAAAAATTCTTGTCCTGCCTTGCTTACGTACAGACGACGACGGATGGACAGCTTCTAGAAAATATCTTTTTCGATTTTCTAAAGTTATGAATATCAGTCATAAAAGAAGGTTGATATTTTTTACGTTACCCTATACAGAATGTTTCGATTAGGGATTGTTTCTGGGGTTGAAGTAAAAACATAACTAGAAGCTCTCTGTCTCTCTGTCCGCCATTTAATGTTTTATGTTTGAAAATAAATTAGATATCAAGTCCAAATTTGGTGTACATATTTTTAAGTGATGTTTATATCAATATAACAAACACCACGACGTTGTTTTGTATTTTTTTAAAATGTTTAACGTCGAATATCTCAAAAATCGTTAATATTATAAAAAAATGTATAAAGAATAAAAACATTTTTCACACTTTTAAATGACAAACAAAATGGTTTTTATAGTTTTACTGTAGCTCAATGGATAAACGAGTACTCAAAACATTATAACAAAATTTGTAGGTAATTTTCTACAATATTCAAAATAAACTTAAAACCAACCAATTAATACTCATTCTGTGTTTTCTTTCAGTCCAAGAACAATCCCCTAAAGTATCCGACAAGAGTTTCGAAACCTCCTGTATAATCCTGTATTCAGAAACAACTCAATTGAAATAATTGGAAACTTTCCTTACTTGATATAAAAATTTTAAAAACGGTACAAATATTTTGCATCAACTTTCTCAATTACCCGCCGCCAAAATCAAATAAAAAACATCCAAAACAGACAATTACAACAATATTCGGAATCGTGCCATAAATAAGCATAAAATTTATTTAATTAAAATTGAGCTTTAAATGATGGCGGTGAAATTTTTTTTTTTGTTTTTTGGTGAAAATTCCTGAACCATAGTATTACACATGAGTTTGGATACTCAATATTCACAGTTCACTAAAATTTGAAACCAAATTATGTCGTTTGTTGCCCCATTACCTATTATTCAGTTTTTACTGATAACTCATTAACCCTAACCTAACCTAGCGTAACCTAACCTAACCTTCTGAGGATGTAATGTGCTCATCTATATGTACGCGTATTTTTAAAGATATTTAATATTTATTTTTTGAACAGACTAAAAAAATTGTTGAAACGATTTTAATGGACTGATATGATGTATTGTGAATTTTTTATTCTTAGTCATGTAATGTTAAATTAATATTGATTATAGTACTGTAATTATGTGTTATTTGGCGACAAGATGTCTACCTGCAACAATTTCAATGTTATCCAATCAGATGTAATGAAGTGAAATGAAATATATAAATAAATAACCTAGCGTAGCCTAACCTAACCTAACCTAACCTAACCTAACCTAACCTAACCTAACCTAACCTAACCTAACCTAGCCTAACCTAACAGTCCCATTACAGATATATCAGATTTAACCAGAAATTCTTAGAGATGTCAACCAATAATTTTTGTTTGGGTTCTTAGAGATTACACTTAGAGCAAAATTGATTAGAATCAATTTAGAAAACATTAAGGTTTTGTTATTTTCTTATTGCAGCTCCATAGTAATCAAGCAAATTTAAAAAATCGTTCTAAGATATGACCAAAATATATTTACAGAAAATTTCAATTAGAATTGGTCTACTTTTTTGTGTTCGAGAATCTAACACTGCACAGACAGCTTTAACAAAAATACTTTTCTGAACTCAAAGGAACCCAAAAGAAATATATCACTAAAAAATCTCGACATTGATTTTTTTGACCAATCACATAACTACATTCACGTTAGAAAGTACAAATAGCATCAATAATTATTTATATTTACCCACGCGTTAAAGTTTGACATGACTCGTCGTCGTAAACGTTTTATAAAGGCAATAAACACAGATTACCTAGAAATAGATTAGTGACTCTAAACAGCCAATAAAACGGCTTAAAATCGGAACAAGATAGATTATGATAGAGGATTGTACTCTAAATTCCATCCAAGTTATGAAGGGCGATCAAACAAATCTTTATAGGAAAGAAATCTCATTAAAATTATATTGAGCAGATAAATTTTACTTTCTTACAAAAATACATAATGAAAGCTATGAAAACCCAATGTCGGAGGTAAAACCAAGGTCTACAGCGCATGCGTCTGTCCATCTGTCTGTAAGAAGTAATAGTCTACACAGACAAAAAGATAAATCCTATATTTTTCAAGCTTTACAAATATATTCTTTGTATTATCACACATACTGTCAGTTAGTAAATAACCCCCCCCCCCCCATACACCTAGACTTTTGTATGAACTTAAATATAGAACCAAACCATTTAGGGACTGTTAACTAGGTCACCTGCTATCTTTTATGATAGCTTGGAATTTTGCACCTCCTTCTAAAGGGGGGATTTTTGGGGGTACTCAAAATTTTCAAATGGGAACCAGCATCTTCAAACATTTAAAATAAAGAGCATAAAAGGCAAAATTACGACACTCATGAAATATTAAATTTGTTGAATGGTTAACCAAAATGTATTTGAGACTTTTTAATTATAAAATCGATAAATATGAACATTAAATACTATTTAAAATATTCTCTGAGAGAAGTGTTCAATGTTGAACTAAATTTTACATGTCCCCCTAAAAGTGTGGTACTTTTGTACACATTCAGCATACAAAATAAAAGAACCTCACTATGTTATATATCAAATTTAATTTCTTTTTAAGACAAAAGTAAAAACATCAACAAATTTTACTTTTAACTTTAATAAAAATGTTATTTCAAAATATGAATGACATTTTAAAAAAATAGTTTTTTTACAGTTACTATGAGAGTTACATTTTGCTTGAGTACTTGACCTAAACAAAAACAACAAATCACCTGTGAATACAAAATGTAAGTCTCATACTAACTGATTAAATATCTTAAATATATTCTGTGCCCCCATTTTGGTTATGGTCATCCGAAAAATATTTTGCCTTTTAATTTGAGATGTCACAAGATGTAGGTTCCATTTGAAAATTTTGAGTACTCCCCAAAATTCCCTTAGTGGAAAGTGAAAAATTCCAAACTATCACAAAAGAAACTTCAGGCTGTTTACACAAAAATTAAGGGGGGAGTGACTTTACTAAC
This sequence comes from Aphrophora alni, assembly GCA_963513935.1. NCBI lineage: Eukaryota > Metazoa > Arthropoda > Insecta > Hemiptera > Aphrophoridae > Aphrophora > Aphrophora alni. Next base: position 152,982,007 of record OY740766.1, read on the forward strand.
ACACTGTATAGGAAAAACATGGCGGTAACAAAAATAAATCATATTGGGTTAAGGCGCAAAAACTATCGAGTTTGAAAATTTTATTTTTTAAATGTTATGTGTGTGGTATCAAATAAAACTAGAAGTTATTCTGATTAGGAATGTGTATGTTTATTTGACGAAATAATTACTATGTTGGCACTAGGCTGCTTAGAAGGCTGTATCTATTTGCCTGCGGATCCTTATAGTCGTGTGGTTTTATTAGTGGATATATATATGTTTTGAAATCTCTTGTCGTTTGATTGTCGACTGTTTGTCGTTTATACACTGCTTTATAACCCAAACCCAACCAATTTCGATCAAATTTGGCATTTAGGATCTATTTTATTCATCTCGGGAGTTTTTCAGAGAATTTAAATTTTGAGGTTAGTTAACACAAAAATACACTTTTCTCAAAATCGGATAACACGATTCGGATGAAATTATACTCAAGTGTAGCCACCAACGCTCTAAATAAAACGTATTTGTCGCTTTATTCCCAAAAATACCGGTATCTGAGTTATCGGTAAAAACCACTAAAAAATCGTTTCTAATAAATGACGTAATTTTTCAAAATCGACTGAACCAATTCCGATGAAATTTGAGTGAAATGTAAAAATTAATGATGCAAACATCTTTAAATCACAAATAAAAAAAAATTACAGTATATTAATAGTTTGGAAAAAACCTAACCACCGTCATTAAAATTTTGATTTTTTATCAGGACACGATTTAAGTATTTATGATACTAAGAAAGCAACTGTAGGCCATTGAAAAACTTAAAATGTTTTATAACAACATTAACAACTAACTAATTGACTTTTTTTCCTTTTTTTTTTTGTCATAGGATAGTGAGAAAGTTTGTGCAATTTTTTCCGCAGTTAATTTAATTATTTTAATAATTCTTTTATAGAAAATATTTTAAAATAATGCGTCAATAAGCGCTTCTATTTTACGACAATTTACATTCGCGTTGCTACTATAGAAATTAATCTTCATTTCATTCTCTAAAGAAAGTACTCCAGCTGGTAGAGATCAAACAACATTTCACCAAATCACAGCAATCTCTTTGAAATGTATTTATCGTTATCGTTACTGATAATAAAACTACAATTAATGCACATTTTACAAAAACATTTCAAACCTACCTTTCCTGGAGGTCCAAACACACACAACGTGGGTTCCCGAAGCCTGGAATCGGTCGATGCCTCCTAGATGATATCCGTTTTCCCCAAGATTTCCGCGCAGGACCGCTTCCCCACCCTATGAAGCATCACTACAGTGTAATCGATGGAAGAAGATCTTTGTACTATTATAGAACATCCACTCAATTTACGTTTTATTTTGTACGTTTAGTTAGAGAACGGTACAGAGTATTTCATTATTCAATATAGTTTTGCCTTCGGGGCTCGTTTGTAGTGTACGGCCCTATATGTTACCACGTACAGGTTATTTCTACTTCAATAAATTCAAATTATCTCGGACTCTGACGTTTAGAGTTTAGTTTTCTGAATGTCAGCATTTTAAGAGAAGAATTCTTAGCTGGATGACTTTTCCCCTTGGGGCGAATTGTTTTTATTTTCTGGAAATGACCAGTCTCTAAAGACGAGGGTTATTATTGATTTAAAGTTTTCTCTTCTTTATTCTATATTGTACACACATATGTTTATTTTTAACACAATTTAATAACATGATTTATGTTAATTTGAATGACATTAAATTTATTATGCCCGACACTATTATAATTAGACATTTAACAACTAATTCCCCTAAGGAACATACTATAGTGACTGGAGTCGTGATAATCCCGACGATCCTAGCTGGAATTTGACCTTTTTTTCAAGTCGTCTTAGGTTAGATATCGCTCTTTTTATATCTTTCCTATCAGGTCTCTTTTGACCTAATCTTGTTCTCTTCCGATGCTGACGCTATTTATCTATAGTTAACAATTATAAATTTGTATATAAACACTATAGTTAGAATTTAGTAACAAATTCCCAACACAGGAGCATACTATATTGATTACGAGTGTAGCAATTTCGAAAGATTGTATCTGGATACACGCATTTAATTTTGTAATTTTGTATTCTCTCTCTCTCTCTCTCTCTCTCTCTCTCTCTCTCTCTCTCTCTCTCTCTCTCTCTCTCTCTCTCTCTCTCTCTCTCTCTCTCTCTCTCTCTCTCTCTCTCTCTCTCTCTCTCTCTCTCTCTCTCTCTCTCTCTCTCTCTCTCTCTCTCTCTCTCTCTCCCTCTCTCTCTCTCTCATCTTTCCTATCAGATCTCCCTTGATCAGTTTGTTCTCTTCCGACCTTGACGCTAGAAGAGTATTCGAGGGCTAAGGGTCTTTAATTTATTTTCTCTCTTCCTTTAAAAAGCGATGATTACCGAGAGATTTTTAGCCTTTAAAACTACATAAAAAAAGTAAAAAGAACTAATTCAAAATTTAATTACATTTAAATTGCTTTAATTTGTCAAAGATTGAATAGTTGAGATTCTACATTTAAGTTATTTTTCTTCAGTCATGTCAAATTTCTAAATGGAATATATTTTGAGTTTAATACAACATGTAAGCTCGCGTAGTAGTATAACACGTTCTGTAACACGGATGAACTTCCAAGTAAGAGCCCCCCCCCCCCCCAGTTGCTCACTTGTAGATTGTGGTGATCTCGATGTACTCATAGTGTCCATATAAACGAGTTCTACACTTTTTTATTTAGTCTTGAGGTAGATCTCTGTCTTTCATCTTTCCTATCAGGTCTTTTTGACCAACTCTTGCTCCCTTCCGATCCTTATATTCACATCTACTAGGCCTCTTAGGGACTAGCTGACGTTAAGAATATAGTGATATAAATATTATTATTGGTAGTGGTAGTTATAATATTATTTAATAAGTTAATAAATCAGCAACGTAACAACAAATTAAATACAGAGAATGATTCTCTTAAGAGGTTGCAGTAGCAGTAATATCGTAACGATTCGGTTTAGACCGGATGAATGGCCGGAATCTTGAAAGGATTGTAGTAGGGCGAACAAAAGTTATGTTATTTTTGTTTCTTATGGTAGTAGATAGATAAGATAACCTAAAAATATTTTGCAAAAGGATTTTTCGAGTTTTTAACTTAGAAAAAAGAGGTTTCGTATACTACACAAAGAGTAATCCTTGATCTACCAATAAAATTTAAATTTCCTACAATGCTAAGAACCAAATTTTCAAGGATCTGCTTGTACTACATTGTATGATGGGGCTTCGAAGTACCAACTGCCTCTAAACTTTCGAAATACTGACTTGTATGTTACAAGAAGGATCCAGTGTTTAAATTGCCATCTAAGTGAGGTAACTAAACGTGACCGATTTCCAGGGATTCCTTGAGATTTTACACAACATCCAGGACAAAAAGTCTCCGTTTCTCTGAATAGAAGGTACGGACTTGATTTAAAAATAATGATTTATACAGGAAATATGTAATTGTAGATTAGAGATTAATACAATTCAGCTATAAATTTTTGAATCTTACTTAAAGATAACTCCTAATGGTTTACGTTATTATAATGTTACTTAAGAAATCTTTGTTTTAATCCATAAGACTAAAAGTATTGTCGGTTATTGTTCTTCGTATACGTACTCCCTCTGCCCATGTAACACTGATAGGTAGATTTAAACCTGTGAGGTGCAAGATAGTATTGAAGCCGATAGCTTTTCTTTTAGGTATGTTCATATTGTTTTGCAACTCACCTTATATAACTCTTGTTTCTTTTTTTTTACCTTTCTCTGTAAAAGTTACTTCAATTACTAACAAATTGGATGTATAAGGAAATACACCTTTAAATTGTGTGGGCATTACAAAGAAACCTTGGTCGATGAAACCAGGAGATACAGTTTATGCTGCAGCTCAAAACTATAGTTTAGACACAAAAAAAATATATATATACCATTTGATAGTTAAAGAATGAAAGAAATTTTATTTCACCTAGTGGGGATTGTGATTACACCCGCGGAAGGTACGCGCTGCCATTTTGAGATCGTTCCCCACCTCTGGAAACTTTCACGCAGTGTAACTTCTGACCTTTGTTGTGGTCAGTTATAATCGTAATCTATAGGTCTAGTGTAACTTTGGAGTTGTTCTGCTAAAGTTATATTTGAGTTGATTGCTGAATATAAACAAATTTCAACACAATGTCGGCTTATACTTGTGGAAATCCAAGACAAAATACAAACATCGAAAGAGCATGTCAACAAAAATGTAGTGGTTGCTTTAAAATTTCTCACGAGAGAGTAATGACATTTCAGGAACGAAAAACTACGCGGTAGCGGGCATGCGCAGTGACCATGCAAGTAGATAATGAAATCTACACTACCAGAATATATAGACGTCGATTTTGTGCGAACAAAAATCACGTAGAGACATTGGGCTGCAGCTAGTGTGTGTTTCATCGTTTGGTCTTGTTAACTAACGTGTGCTATTGTCTATAGTTGAACGTTGTACATGTTTGTCTACACGTGCCTGGAACACAGACAAGACCGGTTTTTAATTGTAAAGCAGATCTCATCTTTGCGTCATCTACAACCGTTTCAGCATGTTGTGTAACAATACATCTAAGTAAAAATAAATATCGATTCTTAACAAAAGTAGGTTATTTACAAATGGTTTAAGATGAAACGGTTTAAGATGGTTAAATACCGGCTTCTGATGATAACGGGTAGATTTAAAAATAAATTTATCTAAGAAAATAGTATAACATTAACAACTTTGATACAAATTTTTTGTAAGGATTAAAAATTAGCCGGGTGTCATGAGATGAACTTTGTCTTGTACATTATAATATAACGCGTTATTGTAATGGGTATTTTAGTTTCCACTCGCTTCGCTCGTGTTAGTGTCACGAAGCTGTACAAATATGAAGGAACCTCGACTCGCTACGCTCATATTGGTGATCTCTGCCGGATCCTAACTATACGGATAATACATTTATGGGGAAATCAGGGTTCGAAAATTACATTTTTGACTATAACTTCGCTATTTATCATACTAGAGCGGTGGCGTTGGTGCGATTATATGCAGAACTACAATACGCAATGTTGTATCTGCTTAACATACGTAATAAGAACAAACAACTGTTTAAAATTACCGAAATTTTGATATTTTCAATTCGGTATTTCTTATAATAGAGTTCTCAACGAGCACATTATAGTCTTCTATACCAAATTTTATGTTACTCTTAATTTTCGTGGCCACTCTGGACGACGGATGCACGCCAAGTCGAAAATAAGTTTTTCAATTTTTTGATGTCGTGAAACGACAAAGTCGGGAAAAATTGGAGGTCAAAATTTTGTTATGATCACCAAACATTCTGTACCTCGTACAATGCGAAAGTAATTACTAATTAAAAATTTAACTTAATTACTGATTAAAATTTAACTTATAATGGCAAAAATAGTTTTTATACGAGAATTTTTTTTAAAGTGTCAGCTTTCTACCTTAACGTACTTAACCTGGGACTTTTTCCTCTCTCTCTCTCTCTCTCTCTCTCTCTCTCTCTCTCTCTCTCTCTCTCTCTCTCTCTCTCTCTCTCTCTCTCTCTCTCTCTCTCTCTCTCTCTCTCTCTCTCTCTCTCTCTCTCTCTCTCTCTCTCTCTCTCTCTCTCTCTCTCTCTCTCTCTCTCTCTCTCTCTCTCTCTCTCTCTCTCTCTCTCTCTCTCTCTCTCTCTCTCTCTCTCTCTCTCTCTCTCTCTCTCTCTCTCTCTATATATATATATATCAGCTTATATATATATATCTGTTATATATATATATATATAACAGCTATTTTAATAGGTTGTTTTTGTAAAAAATAAACTGTTGTTTTATTATGTTAAATTTTATGGTACGTCCATACTATGTAGGTACTAAAAATATGCTAAAACTTTATGTTGTCCTGTGAATAAACCTAAATGTACTTGTATATTTGTAGAGTTAAAATTTCAGTTCAATTTTAAAATTATACACAAAATCTCTACTCGAGAAGCTATGAAATTAACTAATGGTTTGGTCTTTTAAAGTATCAAATTACGGGATATTACACTGATGAAAATATTACACTGATATTGTAAATGAAAATTAACCAATTTAATCTATTTAATGTACTGTTAGACCTAGTATTGATACTAGGATGTTACGTTACACATTTTTACTTTTTGTTAAAAAAAAACAGCTTGATCATTATAGACTTATAAAAAAAGGAGAACATAAAATAAAACCTAAAACCCTCGAATTATCTAATAGAATTATTAAGGTGTACATATAATCAATAACCTAACCTATCCTATAATTTAACCAAACCTATAACCTAACCTAACTTATAACGAACACTAACCTAACTAACCTAGACAATCCTATAACCTAACCTAACCAACCCTCTAATCTAACCTAAGCATAACCTGGCGAGGTCGTATCAGAATAGGAAAAATAAAAGAGAGGGATCTACCCTATAAGTAAATGATAAATGTGTAGATCCAGCTGCTGTACTTCGGAATTGCAACGCTCGTATTCACTATATCCTCTCTATATCATTTCAATTTTAGTACAGTATATATATTGACTATGCAAGTAATATTATCATACAATATTTCCTAGTAATGTACCAAATTTAAAAAAATGTTCTTAGTTTTGAATTTATCTTTTTCCTTAATTAAATAATTTAGAAAAACTGTTTTAAATATCTCACAATCATTCTATTAAGCTTTCGCTAAAACGATCTTTCCCTAGATGGGATTTTAATTAACACCCCTTCTTAAAGCTTTGATTATAAACTGCGTAAAACATCGCGGTGTGCGCCTTGTAAATTAATTATACCATCTTCCTGCGTCGAAGACAGTTTAAATAACAAAATCTACTTTAATATACAATATATATATATATATATATATATATATATATATATATATATATATATTCGCAGACGTTTTAAACTATATGGAAAACAGGTCAAAGCTAGCTTTAATTCGTTTCAAATTCGTATGAAAAGATTGTATTCTCTAACCAAGATCTGGTTCACATTAGGACTATAGTTCTTGCACAATATAATTTATGTACATATTATCGAAGAAATATATATTTTTTAAATATGTATTGACTTGCATCTCATCATTGATAAAGTTTAGTCAGGTGAACACGGTCACTGTGGGTTCCTGGCCATTCAGGTATCGATGGAAATGAGAGAGCAGATGAATTAGCCAGGATAGGTTCAGAATCCCTTTTCGTGGGCTCGGAACCGATGTTCGGGATCTCCTATGGACATGCCAGAGCAGCGGCTGATACATGGATACGAGAGGGGATGAATAAGGCCTGGACAAATTCAACTACAAGTAGACTTGCAAAGAGGCAAATTAGACCAAGCAAGAAACATGCTGAACAAGTTATCTCTCTTAGAAGCGATAACATGAGGTGGGTGGTTGGGCTCTTAACGAGCCACTGTCACCTCAAAAACCACTCAGGAAATGTGGTTTGGCTGAAGAGTCCGCAGAACACATTCTCTTAGAGTGTGAGGCGTTAGGACGAGCCAGGCTATACTCTCTAGGCCCTCCGGGGAAGGAGATGGAAACCATCCTAGAGAACCCGATAGGTAGCATCTGTTCCTTCATAAGGATGACAGGTATTACTGAGTGGGTGTAGGATGGAACTTGGGGCGGCAAATGATCTTCAGGTCGACTTCGGTGAGGACTCTGACGGAGGTTATCACAGCCCAAAACGAATATATATTTCTTTAATAGGGATAATTGTATATTTCAGCAAGAACAGAATAGGTGCTGTATCTTAAGAAAAAGTTTGGTTGCAATAAGCCTATGCGAAGATAAGGTATGGGGCGACGAACAAAAACAGAGTTTTGATGTGGATGATGTGAGGTAAGTCGTTTAAGATACACACGTCACGTAGCAAGGATACCTACTGACCAGATACCACAAAGATTTTCGAGGACCAAATAATAACCAAAATAAGAATTGGCAGACCTACGTTCAGACTCTATCGCACAATAGAAGTTTTTATGTTAAAATGTACAATACTACCACACTAACTATCAAAGAAGCCACAATAAGTAAAACAAGGATTCCTTGAACTACAAAAACAAGGAACAAAACTAAAAGTGTAATAAATTGTGTACGTTTATTATATCACCCTTTAAACATTTCGATGACATAGTCATCATCCTCAGAAGTTTACAGCTAAAGTTATATAAGGGTTATAATAAACATACTGGATTTATTACAGTTTTAGTTTTGTTTCTTGTTTTTGTGGTTCGGGGGATCCTTGTTTTACTTAATATTGAAATAGTTTAATCTGGAATTTGTCATTGCTTGTGTATATGAAACTAATACATGATGTTTTGAGAGTATACATCTCCTCCGTTTTTAAATGATAAATTTAGAATATGCAAAAAGTACAAATCATGGCTTTGTGCCATGTAGAAACTAAAATTAAAACTTAAATATAAGAAGAAACTCAGTCCTGAAGCATCGCCTGGAGCAGTTAAAATTAACTAATTACAAATGTATAATGATTTATTGAAGAGTGGATAAAAGGTTTTTCAACCCCCGATAAACCGTTAGATGGCTATTTACACTGGTTTCATGTGACGGTTGACTCTACATCAGTGGTATGCATGGAGGTGGATGAGACGTTGGTGCACATCCATCCTGCTGCTGGAATGTCCTGTAATACTGGCAGATAGGGAAATGCTGAAGGCCAGGCTTAGGGAGGGTGAAAACACTAAGACGAATATTTGTAGGGAGGGTTTTTCAGCCATAGGAATCGACTAACTTTGGAAATTTTTACAAAGCAGTAAGTATAAACCGTTAGGTCACCACACCTTTTTACACACACCCTTATTAGTTTAAATTTGACTGCGCATGCGTAGATAAAATATAGTCGTTAGTTCTTTCTTAGGTTAGTAGTTTTGGTTTTGATCATGTCTCTCGGTTATGTTAGAGTTTTTCAGTGTTTTCATGCTCTAAGTTTGTTACTTGATCTTGAAACATCGTATTTATATACATCCACAATAATATGATGATTAACAAATAACTTCCATACCAGAAAATGTTTGCGTTTTACTAAAAACAATTCATTATATTTTTATACACATTTCAATAAGGTTTTTGCGTCCGAAGATTTTTATATATGTGGTTATTTTTTACTGTAAATTACTGAACCAATTTCAATAAAACGTAACTCGTGCGAACACTTTCCTGGAATCCATTCATCCGTTCCTTATCGGAATGTTTATCTTTAATTTGTTCACATTGAAACCAATGTTTCCGTGGAAAAAATCGTTGGAAAATTACTAAGTTATTATTGTTACAACGGAAATTCTTTGAAACGTCGATATTCTAACGCGATTCGATTCATCGAACCGTAAATATACAAGAGTCCTTCGCCACCACTACACCAACTTTCAATACATCTCTGCTACTCCACTGTATTCAAGATTTATAATGAACTAAATACAAAATTCCAATTATTTCTATATTTTATTATCACTGAATCTTAAATAATTATTCTACAAATAACCTGGATTTGCTTCTATCGTCGGTATTTTTGTAAAAAATATATCTTGGCAAATCACATTGGTTTGTATCTATGGTTAATTTTCTCTCGTAACTGCTTAAAAAATTTCAATGAAACTTGGCACAAAAACTGTTAGTGTTTTAGCTTTGAGAATTTCACAGCTGAAGTGTGGAGGGATAGGAAATATCAGTAATGGTCGATTTAATCGTTTAAAAACGTTAGGAGTGCACAGATATAATTGGGGACAATTATCATTATTAATCAAATTGAACAAACAGTATGTCAGTTGTTTATGTTTAAATTACTCACTTTGCAAGACAATAGTTATAAAAAAATAAACAAACCTTGGAAGGTGTTACAGAAGGTGCTCGAAGTGGTGTCCTTGTGTAGCTTATTGGTCGCATTGGTTGCTGATTTTGGCCGTCCGGATCTTGACCGATCTGTTACAGAACCGCGCTGTACGGTCTTCAACACTGTTGATTTTTGAATAGGTGGTCAATTGGGGGCAAGTTTCATTAAACAAGCGGCTTACCTCCTCATATGAACGAGTTCTATCCCCATAACCCCTCATCATCAGAATGGTTATTTGCTCTGTCTCACTAAGTGACATTGTAATCTAAACTAAAGCTTACTAAAAATTTGCCATTGAATTAGCATTAAAATCAAACAAACTTTAAGAGGCTGCCATTTCCAAACGAATGGTCCCTTTTCAGTCGGGATTGCGGCAATGTGTTCCTCTAAGAAAGACCTTTAAAATGAGTTATAATTCGATCTATGCTTACATTTAAGATTTTTTAGACTTCCTCCACAGGACGGTTCCCGAAAGCGAAAAAAGACAGTTAAAAAGAGCAAAAAGTCGGTAACTACAGTGAGGACGTAATCATAGAGTTTCATTGTTCTGCGTTTATTAATAAAATTAATATTAAGGGGTTTCCAGACTTTTTGAACACCCGGTATATTAAAAAGGTTTCCATTCGCTTCATTCGTGTCAGTGTCACGAACCTGATGGGCATCGAAGGTTTGGAATTGGAATCTGCAATGTTTTATATAATTTAGTTGTTATAAACAAATAAAACTGTTTAAAATGGCCGCCATTTTTTACATATTCAATTAGATTTTTATGAATTTCAATAGGATTCTATTAAATACACTTTTATGACTGATTTCATACAAACGACGAAGGACAGACTGCAGTCAAAAATTACTTTTTTAGTTTCCTGACTTCGCGAAACGTGAAGGTCAGTTACAAAACAGAATTTGAAATTTTTAACGATTACCAACTTACAAACTTCAAATAATGTTTAAGTAATATAATTCCATTAGTTTCAAAATGGCTGCCACTAAATTTATTTCGCTTTGGCTTGCATGGCTTGCTGCGTCATTCTGTATTGAATAAAAACTATACAATAAGTTTAAACGCAAAGAAACGGAAGTTTAACAGTATGACCAACAAATTAAAACAAAAATATATTGTATTGAATTATTCTAAGAGATATAGTAACACGAGCTAGCATTATGGTAGCTGATTTAAACTCTTCTATATTGGCGAAACCATTTGAAAGTGGTAATAATTACTTTTGAATTAATAATAAGTATTTAAATTTCAAAATGGCAACTGCTTCAAATGGTTTTCTTTCAGAAATAACTTTGATTTTTTCCCTAAAATGTCTCAAGTTTATTGTGTGCAGTTTTTAAATTGGTAAAAAACGCTTTAAAAAATATTTTTCTAAGATAACATATATTTCTTGTAATTATGTTTTAGGTTTGTGAATTAGGGTTTTCTTTTATAAAAAATAAAGGTTGCAAACTTACCAGTATATTGACGTATTCTCGATGCAAAGGCCTACCACTAGACTCAAGTACTTAAACACTTCTATTTACTTTGTTACTAAGTTTATTTTACAAAGACTGGTTATTCCCAAGGTCACGTCATGTTGTAATCAGTTAAACCGTCACTAAATTGTGATACCTTATATGTTTTAGCAGATAATGACTGTGCCAACGACTTCGCTCCCGTAGAAGTCAGGCTAATTAAATTTCAAATATATAAAGGTGGAATATTTATAAGCACGTCATTTACTAAAACATATTTTCTTTATAACCTCGCAATCTTTGAAGCGATTCTGATATTTCTTTCTATTCTTTTTAACGTTTCGATGCTTTATCGTTTGGTGTTTTTAACGTATTGAAGTTTTTATTGGTGATATATAGGTTTTCCCTGACATGCGGAAATATTTACAGGAAATTTTGTATTTCATTTGAAGGTAAATGTATATTGTACCTATCCCTTGGATTTTGTTACGAAAATTTATGAAATCGTTAACTATTTACTTTATTTTCAAACAATTAGATCAAAATTTATTTCGTAAGACACTTTTCAAGTCACAAAATACATTAGTTTTGTAGAAAGTAAGAAATAAAAAAGTACGAAATCCAGGTGAGGTTTACGACTGATTACGGTAATTGTTTTGATTAGGTTAATCAATTTGGTGAAAGTGTGATCGCACGTTTTATTAGGGTTGGCTAGGTGTTATATTTTTTAAAAAAATTTCCAGGACTACAACTAAGTACAGACTTATCTAGTAGGTGTTTCAGAAGTTCATTCCATTGAATGTTAACCAACACTACATCAAGTCAAAGGGTTTAGTTCTACACAGTCTTCGTACTGTATTAGTATGCGCTATCATCTTCTGCACACTAGCATATGAAGTATTTTTTCGTGCTTCTCTGCCACAGCTTTGATTTCTTCAACAATCGTATTCACTTTAAGATCTCTGTGAATAGCCTACATTCATTGCGTAAGTACCAAGGCGCATTTAATATTATTGGTGTTATATATACGTGCATTACAGCTTATATTATGACTTTGTATGATTGAAGAATCATAAGAAATAGGTTTGATTAGTTTATAAAATTAGTGAAATATAATTATATAGTCACCTGACAGACTTAATAAAACAAATACTTTCTACAATGACAAATATATGTTTTAATAATAAACATCGATCGATGAAACATTCACTAATTTGACGAATGTAGTCATAAATATTAACGTAGGCATTCGTAACTAGAGCTGGATTTGCATTCATAGTAAACTAACCAGACATGGATTTGACCTATGGACAGCTAGATTCACTTGTTTTAAATGTGTTATTTTCAGTGAAGAATTGGATTTTTGTGACTTTATAAGTTTTTTTCCGAAAAATAATATATCATTGTTTGAATAGTTAACGATTTCATAACTTTTTCATAACAAAATTCCCGTCTTTTTCAAAATGAACGCCGTTTATATTTTTTGTAAAATTAATGGTTTTATTCAACATTCAAAATTTCAAACATTCACAATTTTTGTTTGGGATATACTAATAAAAAGGTAGCATGAAAAATATACGAAATTTCGACTCAAAATCTTAATAATTTCAAAAGTTTAATTATTTATTTTTTTTAAATGGCCGACAGTTGGAAAACGGGACAAATGTTTAAAGGAATTTTGTATATTTTGGCTCATATAACCAGGACTTAACGTTCGGCACGACATTTCTTGAACATTCTGTTTATTAAAAAAATTAAGGTATTACCTACAATTACACGCACGATTTCATAATATACATATACGTCAGATGTATACAAACACTAAACAATTTCACAACACTATTATTGTGTTGTAACTGGAAGAATTTCATACCAACACGTGGTTAAAATGTTAAACTCCGGGATTTTTAAAACTTGTTATGACAACACACTAACAAATACTAACAACTAGTTTATTAAGTGTTTAAATTCAGTGTTGTGCAAATCTTCTATATGTGTGTACATCTGACAACACTGTAATAACAGGAAACAGCTGTAATCTACCTATAGACACTCTCAAATCGTACAACTAATTGTAGGTAATAACTTAATTTTGTAATAATTTTATAAGCTTAATATATAAGCTAATGACGTACTTTTATATGTTCTGAAAATTCTGCTTCATAAAGAAAAATCATATTCTTATAAAATGGCACCACATGTATTGTAAGCTATGTCTATACTATGTGATTCAAAATATCAGTTGTAACAAAAAAGAGCACTATCAAATTAAATTGGGTAATAAAGGTATTAGACATGAAGACTGAATTGTTTTATGCATTAACTAAACAAACACCAAGGAAACAAACTATAGGAGTCATCATAAAACTTACCCATCCCCTTCATACATTGTAATAACATGGAGTGTAGTTCCCAATAGTTGGTTTCTTAAAGCTTGAAGTTGAATAAGACACGAGTTGTAAACAAAAAGCTGTTTAAAATAGCGCCATTTTGATTTTTAAATTAACTTTTTCTGAATTTCAATAATATTTTATGAGACCAAACTATAGTCTCCAACAACAAAGTTTACGTTCTTATCTTTATTTGTGTGGCCGCTATACGAAAACTGACGGACGGCACGCCAAAAATAACATTTTCTGTTTTTGAGGGCATGAAAAGTGGCAATCTGTCAAAAACAGGGGTAGAAATTTTTGAATTTTACCAAACTTACGATTGTTTGCATTACAAGACTGTTACAGCCATTGGACTGTTCACCAAAGATAGATACTAATAGTCCATCAATACCTACAACTATTCTGAGTGTAATAATTTGTCCTTCCAGAAATTGTATAAAATTGAAGTTGCGTTATTAAGGAAATATTAATTTTGAAGTTGTTTAGTAAAAAAAGTGGATTTTGGGATGTTGTCTGTATTCATTTTGTGGGTTCCCAAACGACAATACAACTTTTAATCTAATGTGTGTGGGTTTATTTGGTTATATCTTTTTTTATAACTTTAAACATGCGAATAGGCTTATCTATGTGATAAAAAAATTTAGACATCCAAAATACCGCAAGGAAGTGTTTAAGCAGTTAAGTTAAACAACACTAATAAAATAATTATCAGTACAAACAGGCTTATATTTTACAAATTAAAATTTAGGGCCTGAATTATAGGTCTTTTGTGTTTATGAAACAGATAAGATAGAGTTATAATGTAACTTATAGCCCGACGCTTATAAGCTTACAGTTTTATGAAATAGAACGCTAGTGTTATAAGCTTAAATCAGTTCCAGTGTGCATTAACTTCTTTACCCAGTTTATTATTTAAAGTTTCCCCGAGAATTGTTTGATGTCAGAATAATCAGTAACAGAGAAACTAAAATTAATGTGTTCTGGTTAGACGTTACGTAATAAATATTTTTTTGGTTATATTAACTTTATTTAATTTATTATTTCTTGTATTACGACGATATTTTCTATTTGTGAATGAATTTATTCAATATTTCTAAATTGTTTCACAAAAATGCACGTATCATATTAATTTTAATGTAACAGCAGATATTTCTTGTTGAAACTCCATATTCAAGGATAAAATAAAGCAATAAACCTTAAAGCAACTCCGCCGATGATACCGCAAGGCGAAACAATTCTAGCTCATTTATATTATTAAAATATTTTGAAACTTTAAGCCTTTATTTTATCGTATCGTATTAGTTTGTTGTATTTTGTTAGTCTTATAAATGTTTAAAAAAAAACCAATGAAATAAGTGAAACGAGAAGCAATAAAATCAAAGTCGATAAATCATTGGATGATTTATTACGTAACGTCTGTCCTGCTCACATTAATTTTGTTCCTCTGTTGCTGTCTTGAGAATTGTGTTTTCGACGTCAGATATTTCTTGGTTTAACTTTGAATGATAGGTTGGATAAAGAAGTTACAGCAAAGTCAATTCAAGTTAAAGACTTTAGTTTATTCAAACTTCACTGGTGCTGATTAAAGCCATCCTTTACTTTTCGATAAGACAACACAAATGTGTGAACATATAAGTTCGCTTACTTATTCTACGGCGCTGCAACCTTTTGAAAAGAGTCTTCCTAAAAAATTTATCCTACTCCGTCTTGTGGTGCATTTCGCTTGTTGGGAGAAATATTACTACTTTAACCTAGACTTAATTGAAGGAAACCGTCGTGCCCCATCCCTTAACATGTCGTAATATACTTATCACTGTGAGACCAAACCCCGCTTTAAACATGTCGTAATTCACTTATTCCTGTCAGACCAAACCCCACTTTAGCCATGTCGTAATTCACTTATCCCGGTCAGACCAAACCCCACTCTAGTCATGTCGTAATTCACTTATCCCTGTCAGACCAAACCCCACTCTAGTCATGTCGTAATTCACTTATTCTTGTCAGACAAACCCTACTCTAGACATGTCGTAATTCACTTATCCCTGACAGACCCAAATCCCATTCTAAACATGTCGTAATTCACTTATCCCTGTCAGACCAAACCCCACTCTAGTCATGTCGTAAATCACTTATTCCTGTCAGACCAAACCATACTCTAGGCATGTCGTAATTCACTTATTCCTGTCAGACCAAACCCTACTCTAGACATGTCGTAATTCACTTATTCCTGTCAGACCAAATCCCACTCTAGACATGTCGTAATTCACTTATTCCTGTCAGACCAAACCCCAATCTAGTCATGTCGTAAATCACTTATTCCTGTCAGACCAAACCCTACTCTAGAAATGTCGTAATTCACTTATTCCTGTCAGGCCAAACCCCACTCTAGTCATGTCGTAATTCACTTATCCCTGTCAGACCAAACCCCACTCTAGTCATGTCGTAAATCACTTATTCCTGTCAGACCAAACCCTACTCTAGACATGTCGTAATTCACTTATCCCTGTCGGACCAAACCCCAGTCTAGGTAACCAGCTCTTAAAGAAATCTTAATCAGATCTTAATAATAATCTAATTTGGAAGCCGTTGGCCTATTTGTAACTCACCCATTTGAATTACCATAATTACCACGGTCCGACATATTGTTTAGACTTTTCCCGAGAATCTCAGAAACGTCATTCTCCGAAAACCTAGGATGTTACACTACTTAAGTAAACTACATAAATTGAGGGGACCTGACACGAGTCCTATCGTTGTTATGGGGCACTTCACAATCCTTTCCGACTATCAACAGCTGAACAGCCCACTCTACACGTTGCGTCGACCAACCAAGTCCACCTTTGTACCATAAAGATTAATAAGTGAAAGCCTATACTACAAGTTGGTGCATTAAAACAACGATTGGTAATCAATGTTGTTTTTAGACCTGGACTTTAACCAAGAAGACCAAAGTCGGTAATCATGATTGCAAAACGTCACTGTTTGTCTCGCTCTCACCTTACAGTTTCTGACTATATAGTATCAGGGTCAGAAGAGAACAAGAGGTGGTCAAGAGAGATCTGAAAGGAAAGATGAAAGAGATGTATCTAACTCAAGGCTACATGTAGATCCAGCTAGTGGCCTTCAGGATTGCCAAGCCCCATATGTAATAAAATAGCCCTTGAGAGTGAAAGTCAGTTGTAATAATAAAACAATTAAACATTATTTTTGTTATCATAAATACCATCATATAAACATACGAGCAAGCACTTTTCTATTATTACAGATTTTTTCCAAACTCTAAGAGTTTTCTGGTTTAAACCCATATTAATAATGATGAGTTGGTCATTATTTGGACATTTGTCATCATTTGTGGATATAAAACTAATACAAAATGTTTCAAGAATAATAATCAATTGACAAACCCAGTACATGAAAGTGTAATACACCAACATATCCTAATAGCCTAGGAAACTAAAATTAATCTGTAACCTAAGAAAGGAACCCAGGCCTAATACTGGGCGTGAATACTTAAAACTAAGACTAAATATAAATGTAATCAGAAAAAATACAGTTTTCTTAAGTTATAGATTTAGTTTTATTTGTGTATGTTGGTGTTTTTCACATTTATGCTCTAGGTTTATCACTTGATAACGAGAGTTGATTTATCTCTCGAAACGTCGTGTGTTAATTGTAGGAGTATATTATGACATTTTAGTGTAATTATGTTGGTTTTCATAGGAAAACAAATAGGAATATGTAATACAAATTTAAAATTACTGTGGCATACAAGTGACAAGTAGTGAAATGGGAAAAAAAACTATAAACACTACTTTCTAAATAAATTGACCAATCTATTTAGTTGGGCAACAAAACTTTTACTATAAATTGGGAAAAAGTTAATACGTGTGAAGAAAATTGAATTAAAAACACACCTTCTGGAATAATAATATTACAATGTTATAAATTCGCAAGCAACTTCCACCATCACTTCCTGCAGATTTTATACAACGAAGATCTATTTTTGAATTATTATTTATTTAAATCTTCCTTAAACCAAAACACGACACAAAAAATTAAATGTCGGTAAGAAATTCCTTCTTAAAACTAAATAAATTCGTGTTGAAACTTATAAACAAAATATTGAAATTTTAATTTTTCAGACACTCCAAACAAATATTTGTCACTGATTTTTCATTTATAAAAGGAACAATAATTCTTGAACCTGTAATGAAATTGTTTTGTTTATTTATTTGTTGAAATGTTAATGAAACGTTTGTACTATACAAATACTATAATGTATAGTTTCTGATTTGTATAAAATGTTAGTTATTTATGTAACTCCGCTATGCCGGTCACAAGCCCGGGGCCTCATTGCATGCGATGAGGAAGGAGGAGTGATAGAGGAGTAACACCTCTTTAATAAACCTTGTTTCAGCTGGACCGGCTGATAGTACCTTGAGGCTAGAGAAATTTAACCTCGATTACAAATAAAAAAACAACATGTTGTCCAGGATATGCAATTGAAAAAAACAAATAATTCTGGAAATTATGCCCCAGGTGGACAACTAGATATTAGTCTGGAAATTACACCCTCTTCGGAGGTCGGCCTCCAGGATTCTGGGGGAGGCCAACTATTGCATTCTGATCACCTATTGAAGAAGAGCTCAAAAACTCTTAGATCCTCACCGGGTAATGATTCATTACCCTAAACTAAATCGTAATATTCAGATCAGGCCATTTTAAAGACGTCACAACAATATCAAGTCTTGTTCCAAGAAAATCAAACGAGAAGTAAGATTAACAATTTCTATATAATGTATGGATGAAAGAGAAAAACGTGAGAGAGCAACTTGAAACTACATTAAAAAGTATACCTCTAGTTTTAACTAAAAAAAAAACTTGGGGTTACATTTCATGTTTTTTGTAACTTTTGTACTTATCGAATAAAACAGAGGTTATACCTCTTAATTTTATTCACACAAAAGATTTTACATATCCAAATAAACTATATCAAAATTATACCGCTGTCTTTCGGCGAACATAACTAAAGTAACCCTAGTATTGATTGGATGGATGAAAGGGAAACCGCTTATTCGCAATGCCGGTAAAGTGTTTCTATAGATAGATATGTATTATAACACGATGTCCATCTAATTGCCAGGTTTTAGTGAATACGGCCACGACACAGTTAAGATAAGGCAGTGACGTCACAGTTAGTGTTAATAACAACAGCTGGTCGTTTCTGTCACCAATTAAATGAGATTCTTAGTCAAATGAGTCTAGAACTTTAATAAAAACATTTTGTGACAATTAATTTTACATATCAAGACATTAAATATGTTAATAATGGTACTACTTCTGGGTAATTAATTATAATATAATTAAATTGTCTAAAAACAAAAACTTTAACTAATAGTATAATAAATATGTTTAACTACTACAAACCAAAATTTGTAGAGTGTTTAAAATAAATATTTCCTATTTTAAAGGAGAATTAAATACATAATCTGTTGAATCAATTATATAATTGAAACTTTACGGAAATATAATATTTTGTTTAAAAAGTATTTATATTTTTTACCTGTATAGTGGATAAAGGTTAGTTCTAAAATGTTTTCTTCCAAAATGGTTTTAAATACAGATAAACTTTTAAGAGTTCCATGTTTGTTAATAAAAAAGAAAAAAAATATATAAGTAACTTATCGTATGGAAAATGAATCAATATTTTACGATGTGTAACAATTTAAACAATCAAAGTAGAAATATCTCAATAACATAATAAAAAAACATACTGAGTTAGAAAAAATCGTGCTTTCTAGACCAATAATTTTGTCCCCCTCTGAATTAGTGTTTTTTTAAAATCTGGTTTTAATGGGCTTTATATTGATTGTTTAAATTGCTATAAGTCTTGTAAAATATTAATACATTTCCACATTTTTAATTACTTATAAATATATATATATATATATATATATATATATATATATATATATATATATATGTGTGTGTGTGTGTGTGTGTGTGTTTACAGAGTGTTCTAAAATAATGGGGCCTGTCTCGTATTTTACAATTATTTATTTAATTTTCAGTTGCTCCCTTCAGGACCTCCCTTTTACCGAGCGTTTATGGTTGACATTTTTTTAATCGGATCTTATTTATACAAGATATCGGCAATGTTCCATTTTCCTATTTGAATTCATTATAAATTACTTCCAGGGTTCCATACTTTCTGTATATAATTTCAGTGTTTAAAAACATTTTTGAAGATAACATTAAAGAACTTATTTTTAACCATTGTACTGATAGCAAAATATTTAAATATTTCCTTTTCCGACCCTGCTTGTATTAAAAGTATTCGGAAAGTGGGAGTCTCTATTTTGCTCTTCTTTCGTTCTTTAATGCGACAGTGATTTGGCATTGACAGACTAGAGGAAAAGGAAAATAGAGTTGAAGCTGTTATCATTGTTCAGACTCTCTTTTTGAGGGGGGGGGGAGGTGTGTAAACATTTTGTTGTTGTAAATATTTACAAATAGGTAATATAATATAAACAATTGCACAAATAAAAGTTGTAGTTATAAGATCCAGATATTTTTTTTTATAATGAAAATTAACTGAGTTATGAATTTCAAAGTTCACAATGTACATTGCCACAATAACTAAGCGTAACAACAAACGCATAATGATTCTATCCAATAGACAAGCTGCCTTTAAGGCTCTTTACTCAGATAAATTCACTTCTAGGCTGGTATGAAAGTACAATCAGTGTCTTCATACACTAGCTTGCCACAACTCCGTAAACTCAAAGCAGGGTAATCTGGTCATGCAGGTAACCAGCGTCCATGCGAATTGGTGCAAAAAAACTAAATTAGTCTTTCTAAGTTCCGAACCAACCTGCGGCATAACAAAGTCTATTTCCTATAACACCATCAAGAGATGGTGCAAAGATAGGCATTGTCAACGCTACCAGGATTATTCTGAACAAACGCTCGGTAAAAAGCTTGTCATAGAAACGATAAGATTACCAATTTGTTAGTAAAGTTGAGTAGAAGTCGTCTGAAACAAGTTATGGCACTATTCACTGCATACGGCCACTCCAAGAAACATCTGCTAACACTCCGGATATGTAGAAACTTCTGCTAAACATATCATCCTAGAATGTGGAACGCTTGAGGCTAGCAGAAGGACTTCATAATCAGATGATGATTCTGATGCTACGAAATTTCCTAACCCTCATTGGGGTGTACAATATAAGGTAAGATTGACCTACAAGGATCCTCATACCCAAATAATGTAATATAATCTTCACAAGTTATAAATTTATGTCACTTGCTTCTGTTTTTGTAAATAATTAAAAATCGATATATAAAAATAATACAAATAAGAGTTGTTGTCTTTTCATATAACTAACATTATTCCACAAAATAGAGGTTTTCTTAATAATTAACAAATATAACTTTCTTTATTAAACAATTTAATCGTACATTCATTGCTACATAAAAAGAAACACTTTAGCTACTTAACTCATTTGCCCTGTTTTTATGTTAGTTAGAAAACACCTAATTTTAAAAATATACGATTTTTCATCTTCGTTGTTGGTTGTTTTAGACTACCGTATTAAAATGAATGTATTGCATTCTCTCCTTTGTTATGTATTGCATGAAATACAAAATGTCAACATTAATGTTTGTAATTTAACAAAACATGTGAAACATCTGTTTATTTTGTTTTAAATATTGAGAGAACATACACGATAATAAACTTGACATTTGATAATGAAACTAATGATCTATTTGCTTTGCAGCGACTGAGAGCAAACACCGAATCAAATTTTAGAATTAAAACCTCAAATAATTTGAATATGGGAGGGTAACTGTGCTACAAACTCGATATACCGTCATTATAATGAGTATGAGGTTGGCAATCCCGAGGGACCCTAGCTGGACGTGCACTTGGGTTAGATTCCTCTCATCTATCCTATCATATCTCTCTTAACCAACTTTTGTTCTTTTCCTACGCCGACGTTTTAGAGTATTCGAGGTTTAAGGGTTTTATTTTATTTTATTCTATTCTATACTTTTTTTTTTTGTAAGGAAAATGATGACCGAGAACTTTTTCACTTTTAAACAACAAAAAATAACCAATAATAAAAAAACTTTGAAATAAAAAAATACATATTATACTTGTTTAACTGTTTATTCAAAATAAACAACAAACAATAAACAATATAAAATGGGATTATTTACTTTGTAACGCATATAAATCATCCATATGTTGTGCCGGGAATGACAACAAGAAAAGAGTAGTTGTTTAAATAAATAATGTTTTTATCACTAAACAAAAATGAAAACATTTTGTCACTGAACCACAAGAGACAAATGTCACAACATGTTATGAAACAACTGAAGATGTTGAGATTCATTGATATTTTTTCTTGTTGATTAAAGACGAAAACCTTTTGGTGATCATCGTTTTATAAAAAAAGGTGTAAGAGAAGACGATGAAATAAAGGCTCTTAGCTCATCAATACTCTAATAGCGCAAGAGAAGAAAACAATAGTAGATAAAGAGAGGGGTGATAGTAAAGATGAAAGAGAGGGATCTAACCCAAGACTACATAAAAATGTATAAATCTAGCTAGGATCCCTCAGGATTGTCACATCAAACGTTGTCTTGTTTAATGACGAAAATTATTAGTATTCTTTCACTTTTTGATTAAAGTTTCTATAAATGTTGTTTAGACGTGATTAATTGTATTTGTGTTAAAATAGAATGGCAATTTGGTATTGTTTTCGTTTTAGAGCATTCTGAAAACAATATGTGTGTTAAAAATCTCCTGTCGCCTTTTAAGTTAACACATGTCTTTTTCTCAGGAGGTATAGTTGTGCACTATGAAGCCTCATGCTTATGACCCCGAAGGTGTTCCACCGCGTAAAGAATTATAAAAAATTCAAATTTGTCTTCCGTAAAAAAAAAAGTTTAATTAAAAAATAAAACTATATATATATATATATTAAACTCAATCACCTGTTGTTTTCGGGGAAAGTTAAACACGATTTTGTTTTACAACTTTGTGTTTATCTGAAACTAAAATTAAAATTGTAAATAGATTTTCAGTAATTTATCCCTGCCTTTTGTATCTCTTCTATTTATTTTCTAATCTTACAAAATTTTGTTTATTTTGGTAAATTGACTCACAAACCCATTTATTTACCAATTTTTAATAATAGTAAAAACATTTTTTAAATAAAACGTAATATCAAGATTTCAGTATTCAAAATTGAATAAAATAAAAATAAAGCTTCAAATATAATTTTATAATCTTACCTCATCTAAAGACACTGCAACTGTTTACACTGACTTTTTTCGTCTGTCACTACAATGGCAGCGACTACACACACTTGCGGGATCAAATAAATAATCAAGTCAACTTGTGTACGTACAATGTGTTTGCAGAAAGATGGACCTTGTTTTGTAATTAACGTCACATCGATTGTTATTCCGAACAACAATAACTGACTTCATCTGAAATTTAAATCAGGTCGTTACGATTTTAAAACGAATATCTGGAAATGCGTACACGCAAGAAATAATATCAATTCCGTACTATCGGTCATTTTTTTTTTCTTTTTATTTTTTTTTCTAAGTATGAACAATTTCTACAATCATTTCACCTACCTCTGTTCACCCACCCATTGCAGTACCCACCTGTCGAAGAAGCAAAGAAGGAATTAATATCTAACAAAAATAATCAAAGACATTTGGGAAAAGTAATAACCGAAAATTGATACACAGCTTCGATTGACCGAATTTATAAAAAGCAGTGAAAACTCAATAAAAAAATTGCAGGAGACTGTCTCCATGTTGAATGTCACTCATTAAATATTTACAAAAAGATTGAGTCCATAGTTCGTTTTCAATTTCAACTACCGAAATGATACTGTCGGTGATGATTTTTGTTGATTGTTTTTATTTGATTTTGGGGATGAGTGAAAGACAGAAAGAGTTCGTGTAATATTTCCGTACAGTTTATTTGTGTGTTTATTGAATAAAATCACATAAAACAATTTCGAGATTTGTAATGACAGTGGTAATTTTACCGGCAACTATTAGTAGGGGTTATTTTTTCCTTGTAGTTTAAAGAACCTTTCGGTCATCATCCCCTTATAAAAAATGGAAGATACTGGGTAAGTTAAAAGAAACACAAGAACATAAAAAAAGATTCGTAGATTTTTAATATTTTTAATAGCGTCAGAATCGGAAGTGAACAAGAGTTGATCAAGAGAGACAAGGTTAATTTCAAGTGTGTACAATGTTGTTTTTACAATAGAGTGTTTTATAATTATTATAAATATTAGTACGTTTTCACACACTCTGTATTGTATTCTGTTAATTATTCAGGCGAGGTAGTTATAATTGTCGTCTTCGTTATCATGATTTCTGAAGTAAACTGAATCTTGCAAGAAATCCAAGAAAAGCATCAAAGACTGCGGTCGTCCATCAGTCAGTTATTATCCATCATAAAAAAAACAGTGGTACTGGAAACTTTTCCACTGATCCACACACAAAATCTGTGTTCGGTGAGACAGGAATCCACACACTGAGCGTCCATCGCATTTTGAAGCGCTTTCATAGGGGGAAGTATTATTCCGGCGTTACTCCTCGCCTAGACGTTCCTGACCGGAGTGAACCACAATTTTCAAAATGATTGTCTGAAGTGATGAACATTTTTAATTAAACCACTCAGATCACACACTACTCCACTTTACCCTTACTGGAACATTGAGGTTGAAAGGACTCAAATAACAGAGAATATTTTTTCTTTTTTTAATTTGATAATCCTATCGGTCATTATCGTCTAATAAAAAAAGAAATAATAAAATAATGCTTTGGAATATTGTAGTATTGTCCGGTTGGGAAGAAAACAATATAATTTGTGAAGGGAAACCTGGTAGGAGAATTTTCAACCTAAACCTACATTGGGAAAGTGTAGTTCCAGCTGGGTTACCTCGGTATTGCCACACCCTTAATCATGGCCCCTATGAGAGGAACTAATTTTTAATGTTTGCAATTCATCTGCACATCTTATCGGTATTGCCTTGACCAGAAAGTTTATCAACTAGAACACCTATGATAACTTCCTTATCAAACTTGTCTGGCAAAGACGGTTATCAGCTATAACACGTGTCATAACTGTCTTCTTTTACTGGAATTTTCAAACATCTTTATTTTCTCACATATACGTAGTATAGAAAAGTTATAATGGTTTACAAAAATTAATGTCAAGTTTATTGTAGATATTTTGAGGTCTTCTGAGACAAAAAGTTTTTGTTTTTTTTTAAATCATACTTCTCTTTTCGACCTCTATCATCTGAACAGATTTAATGCAATTGTGTACGTGATAATATTTTTGCCATATCTCAAGACTTTTTATTTTTGAAAAATTATAAACTTAAGATTTTTTCATATACAGTTTAATAATTTTAATCAAATTTTGTTTACGTCTTTACGAACGTAAACAATACGAATAGGTCGTCATCTCTCCAAAAATGCTGGTTCGTTAGTTATCGGCCATGAGGGTGTTATAAAATACATCATTTCTCGAAATTGGCTGTACCAATTCCATTCTAATTGGTGAAATGACCAAATTTTAGTGAAATGACCAAATTTATGACCCAAATAAGTATGAAAAATAATTTTAAAAAATATTACTGTTCAGATATATTTTTTAAAATACAAAAACAAAAAAGTAACTTTCCTGTCAACATAAAATCCTTTATTTTAGTTAAATACTATTTACACTTAGAACGACTTTGTTGTACAAACGAAGCAAGTTAAGGGCGTATTTAAATATTTTTTTAAAGATGGCGCCCATGGTGCATTTTCACTTTTTAGGCTTTCAAATAACGAACTGACGATTTTGGTGAAGAATTATTTTTGATTGGTTTATATTTGATTTTGGAGATGAGCGAGTGAGACAGTTTAACGTTTATGTATTTATTGTTACCTAGGATAGCAAAATTACAAGAGATAATTTTGCTATTGTAACATTATATTACAATTTTATAAATGCATCGGCGATTCTTAGCTGGAGATTTGTTTTCTTGATGTTTAAAGGTAAAATCCTCTCGTGATCATCACCTTATAAAACAAGTAAATGGCCGTCATCATGGTACTTACCTAACTCCTATATGAAATGTAAACGTAATACCTAAAGTTGGTTTCTTCTGATTTGTAAGAAATGTTAAATTGTATTGCTAGACCAAGAAGTCTTAACCAGTAGGTTAAATTTGTTTTAAACGGTTGTTACACAATAATTGTGCATATCACTACTTTCTTGACGTCGGTTAATCAGTCATAAAAATCTTGAGTTTATTTAAAAAAATGTTATATTTATATAAAATTTCATGAAAATAAATCAATAAATAGAAATTTATTAATGTGGGTACAAAGTATGTATAATTCAAACTTATTGCTTTAAAATACATAAATAATATAAGTAAAAGCATTGATTTGTTGTTTGCCTCATCTTATCTTAATAAAACAATAAACACCATTATGGTACTTACCCAGCTCCATCATACAATGAAATAAAAGCAGATCCCCAAAAGTACGTTTCTTGTGCTTTTAGGAAATTTTAAATTGCATGATGGATCAATAGGTCTTTACCAGTAGCGTAGGGTTGGTTTAAAACAGTTGTTACACAGGTTTTCTGAACCTCGTAGTTGTGTCACTAATTTCTGAAATGTCGGCTGGCTACGCCTTGATATGTGTACATATCTACAAAGTCTCTACTTGCTTCGCTCGTGTCAGTGCCTCGTTCCAACCGGATCTCGTAACTATTAGAAAATCATATTTTTGTGGCAGGTCAGAGTCGATGTAACTTGTCGTAGAAAGGTGGGTTTGGTACTATTGCATGTGGAATTTAAATTTGAAAATTTGTATCTAATTTAGTGTGTTGTAAGTTGAATATCACACGAGATATAATAAACTGTTTAAAATGGCCACCATTTTGATGTTTTTAATATTATTTTTCGAATTTCAGTGAGTTTCTATATGAATGCACTATAGTCTCCTGTGCCAAAATTTATGTTCTCGTCTTAATTTTGTGGCCCCTGTTGTACTTAATCGCAGACAACGACAATGGACGGCATGAAATGTGAAGATTAGTTAAAAAATGAAGGTCTAAAAGTAACACTTCAAGTACTGAGTGTTATTTTTAACATGAGTACGACATGTAAATATGTAAATCCTTCTCATATTTACGCCAATCATCCGAGTGACTTTTACTTTACATCTAAGTCCAGACCACTCGTTTTTGAAGTAATGTCAGAAAAAAATGCTAAACATCATTCCGTAAATAATCAAAATGTAGTCCTATCTCGTAAAAGTGACTTGAATGCAGACTTACACATGATATAGGACTTACTTTAACTAAGGAACAGGAAAGTATCAAACTTCATATCTACGTTACTTCTCAGCCTTTGGGAAGATGTAACAAGGAAGTGTTGCTTGGTACAAAACAAATTGAAACAAAAGAATCATAGCCAATTAATTGATGGCAGTTTCAATCAAAGGAAATATCTTCTATTTAAACTACTATAGTCTGTCCGCTGAATCTTGGAGCATTCCCTACAGCAATGTAAACTTTTAATGTTTTTTTTATCTGACAATCCTATTTAAAAAAATTAAGAAGCAATTACTTTCAATTAATTAAAGTCAAATAAGTTTGTACTTTCCTTAATTGTAATATCGTAGGTTATAAAGGGAGACAACAGCAATCGTACAAAGAGTAATATGATTTAGAGGAAGGGATATTACATCCATCTTTAAAAATATACCAAAACTTTAAACACATCTTATGCAAACTCTAAGATCAACTATCATCCATTTTGTTTTTAATTTACTTTAAATTGTGATATTGCGTTTAAAATAGAAACAAAAACAAAAATCTAATATTGTTTTAAAGTTTAATGAGTGGAAATTTAGTTGGATATTAGCCAAATTTGACCCATGTGTAAAACTTTACTTCTCGTTGATTGTTAATATTACTCAAAAATACTGGAAAATTAGAAAACAATATAATTTAATAATGGTTTATCATTTTTTCAACAAGTGCGTATAAAAGCTTTTAGCAGTCTCGGAAGATGTTGACAAGAGTTGAATGTTTAGATTCTTAATTTAGTATTGAAAACGAATATTTGGCGGGGAGGAGAAGGATCTCACAGCATGAGATTGCCTGTCAATAGAAGTATAGGTAAATGCAAAATATGTATTATGACAGCAACATACATAGATTTAAGAAGAAGTAACATAATTTATATTTTTAATTCTTTTGTGTGCAACAAAAATCTATCTATATTACTAAAAGCATAGGCAAACGCAAGAAATGTGAGTTATGACGGCAACATACATTCATATAAGAAAGAGTAATGTATTATTTATATTCAATTAGCTTACTTATAGTACTTATGATATTGTGTAAAACACATAATTATACAGCCTGTCACCTGAAGTATAGGCAAATACATGACAGGTGTGTTTTGAGAGCAACGTACATGTATATAAGAAGGAGTAATGTAATTTATATTCAATATTTTTATGTAAGGTTAATAGTAGGTTTTTTACGCTATTGTGTGTAACATCTTATAATACTGCCTGTCACTAGAAGTATAGGGAAATGCAAGACATGTGTGTTGTGATGGCAACATACATCCATATTAGAAGGAGTAATGTAATTAACATTTAATTTATTCATATTATAAGGTTAATTGTTGACCACACGTACGCGATGTATAGCCTTCGTTTTAACTTATAGCCAAGCTATTTCGACCCTAGAGAAGTCAGTAAAAGTGTTTTTTCAAATACAAAAATGCCACAAAAGTGCTTTTTTGGGGGTGGGGTCGTTTTTGTAAATTTTCAAATGTTAAGGTGGGTCGAGTGATACATCGTTTTAAAAATCTCTGTTCATTGATCATTTTGGAAAAACAAAGTTTTAACTCAATTTGCTGCGTATGTACAGGGTGTTCCAAAACGTAAACACAGTAGTCTTTACAGTTAGTTTTATTGTTACCACATAACATAACCTACATAAACCAAATTTTTATCCTAGATTTATGAGATCCTTATTTTGTGTAACACATATTGGTACTGCCTGTC
This sequence comes from Aphrophora alni, assembly GCA_963513935.1. NCBI lineage: Eukaryota > Metazoa > Arthropoda > Insecta > Hemiptera > Aphrophoridae > Aphrophora > Aphrophora alni. The sequence continues at coordinate 153,010,902 of OY740766.1, forward strand.
ACTAGAAGCATAGGCAAATGCAAGACAAGTATGTTGGAAGCAACATGCATGTATATAAACTGGGGTAGTGTAAGTAATAATTATTCAATTACTATTTAATTACCTTGTATTGAGGTGTTACCGTCGAACAATCCTTACTTGTAGTTTACACTATCTTAATGACGCGTTTCGAATATTTGTCAGTCATTTTCAAATTTTAAGGTAATTAAATAGTAATTAATTATTAACAATCCAGTTGGGCTATAAGCAAACATAATGGCATAATTATTCTTTTTATATAATGTAATAGTACTTATGATATTTTGTGTAATACATAATGATACTGCCTGTCACTAGAAGCATAGGCAAATGCAGGACATGTATGCTATGGGAGCAACATGCATGTATATAAACAGGAGTAGTGTAAGTCATAATAATTATTCTTTTTATATAATGTAATGGTACTTATGATATTTTGTGTAACACATATTGATACTAGAAGCATAGACAAATACAAGACTGCAAGTTATGAGAGTAATATATGTATACAGGGTGTTCAAAAAATGTGGGGCAATAATTTACGTAGTGATTCCTTGGGTCAAAATAAGTAAAATGGTTTATATAGACATATGCCCTATCTCGATTCGTTTAGCGTCTGTCTGTCTGTATATGTTTTTTACAAAATAATTCATAACTCCTTAACGGTTTGAATTAAATCGTTAAGATTCTGCACAAATGTTCATCTTATTGGCCGCTATCTTTGTGCAAAATATAAATAAAAAATCTTTAACCGTTTCAAAATGGCGGCTATTTTAAATATTTGACGGCAAATTTCACGAAAACTGTTAATTTTACAAAAAAAATTGCAAGATACATAAAATGTAGTAAGTTTTATGGAGATTCCAACGATATCTTATTAAGCTTATTTTGGAAGAAGAATAACAGAGAAATTAATTTCTTCCTTGCTATACCTACAGTTTTCTCCATTTAAACAATGTTAAAACTGTAGGCCTAAAAAATATCATAAAATCACAAAAGTTGTGTTTCTTTAAAAAGTGTTCATTTTCTACTGTTTGAAAATAAAATAATATTTATTTGATGATAATTTGTGATTTGTTGTCCAACAGAAAGCCAGAATAATAAATCTTAATTGTTTTAATGTATTAGTTTTAAACAATTGGTAAATTTAGGTTTTACATCAATTGGATTAAAATAGCAGTTTATATAATTGTTATTGTTTAACATTATTATGTATTGTAATCGTCCTTTATAACTGTGTGTTCTCATTTTTTATAAGAAAACATTTACAAAAAGCACGTTCTACAAAAACATTTCCTTGATATTTTTATTATATTTGGACAGCCATATAGAAACACGAGGTAAACATATTTAGAAAATTAATGTTTGATAAATTATTTATTACAGTAAAAATATAACAGCGAGTATTTTATAACTAGGAGTCTATATGTGATGTATGAAATTTCATACATAATTTATAAAATACCCTAAACAATTGACTTGTGTAAACATGTTGATGGGAATATCATCGTGGTACTTACCCAGCCCCATCATACAGGGTAATACAAGCAGAACCTCTAATTGTCGTGCCTAAGAATTAATTGGTTTCTTGGTCCTTGCAGGAATTGTTAAAGTTTATTGGTATATCAAGGGGTCTTGATGTAGAATTAGGCTCTAACGAACCGCGTAGATATGTATGCATTAAAAAGTTTCAAATCCCCTGGTTTAAGTCATTTATTAGTCCTCTGGCGGGCTCGAAGCTGTAGTTTACATACAGTATTAGAAGAAGCCTCCAGTCTTAGGCTAGTATTGGTGACTTGGCTTTATAATAATGTCACATTCTTTTGCGAGTTACTGATTAGAAATTACATTTTTGACAGTAACTTAGAGATATGGGGTTGGAACCGTTACGTACAAAATTGAAATATGCAAATAAGTACCTAATTTAGTACGTTCTGAAAACATATGAGACACGAACTAAAAACTAATTACCAATTTTTTCATTATCAATTAGATGTTTACAAATTTCAATAGTATTCTGTACGAACACGCTGTAGTCCTCTGTACTAAATTTCATGTCCCTATTTCAATTTTTGTGACACATAATAACGACAACGAAAACTATAAGAAAGACAACGAAAACAACAACGATGACTAAGATAACGATGATAACTATTTCAAAATGGCGGCTCTTAAAACTTTTAACGTTTAATATCTAACAAATCGTTAACTTTACAAGAGACAAAATATTTTAATTTTTTAACGACAAACAAAATGTTTGTTTTATTTCTTCTGTAACTAAAGAGATAACTGAGTTATCGAAGACCAAAAAAACTAAAAACTTTAAATTTTGGTAATTGTATACAACATCCAAGAATAGCCTAGAAGCAAACTTTTTGTACGAACTAAGGAAATGCATCCATATAAACTTTTCATTAGTTTTGATGCATTCAATAATCTCCTGAAGTTTTGGAACGATTTTTGGAGGCACTTAAGACGACGATGAATAGGAAGTTTTAAAATAATATAAAACTCCTTAATTTACTTTATACATTGTACAGAGACCCCAAAAATATTGAAAACCTGTGTGACAACTGTTTTAAACCAATGTACCTTACTAGTTACTGATCTACAAATATAATTTATTATTTCCTACAAGATAAAACACTGAAACCCCTACCACAAGTTTGGTACAAAATACAAACCCAAATAAAATATTTATTTGCCTTATTATTATTTCCCTGATGTACATTTCGGTAACCCAGTTACCATCATCGGAGGGATCTGAAATAATACTAACCAATTATTTTATTTGTGTATGTGTTATTGTAGGTACCAAACTTGTGGTAGGGGTTTCAGTGTTTTATATTGTTCACATTCACCACTGTGCTCATTGAACATCTATTTCCTACAAGGACCAATAAATAAACTTTTCGATTTCATTTAGATCATCAGATTATTACATTGTATGTGGAGCCCATCAGCTTGATACAAATATTAAATGACTAGTAAAACCTGAATAAATCGGACTTCGTAATCATAGCTAGAAGAAAACAGTAGGACGATATGTAACAAGTAGAGAATGAAACCTAACCTTACAAAAGTAACATAAGATGCACCTTATACATTAGCATATAGATGTTCCGGAAAACAAGATTCAACAACAAGACTAACAGGTTATAAAAATTAACATTTTTTCCAAAATATAAACAATAGTTTTAGCTAAGGAAATAAACTGAGGGGGCTTAGCGATTTCAAACTGGCAGCTGAAAATAAAACCATAAACCTGTTTCCCCTCAACAATTGTACTAAACTTAAATAAAAGGTGTAAATTCCTCAACTCTTCTATGTAGAAGTAGATCAGCTGATATGTAGGCGTGTAGATCTGGTGGTGAGATAGATTGCGCATGACAGGAAGCGACTGCAACTGTCATGGCGCGTGGACCTTGTACATTAAAATTACAAATTATCTACACATTTCTTTTATTCATTAGACCCTACTATACGGTTATTTATTTTTAGGAGTCTATAATTTCGGTCTGGGATTTTTTTTCAGTTTTATTGTATTTTAAATAATTCGTTCAAAGGGAAGGTTATATTAGTGGTTTGGCTTAGGGGTGTGTTGTGTCTACTTGTTGCGTGGCTTAGAGACATTGAAAAGCTTCACAACGTAGAGATACTAACGTAATGAACCCACTATACGAAGTATAAGGTAAATGTGATAGTTGCAAAAAAGTCTGCCTCCGTTTTTTATTGATATTCACACATTTCAAGACGTCACGTTGTTGTTGTCGTTATTAGCGGCCACAAAAACCTAAAATCCCATCTAAAAATGTCAAAAAAGCTGCCATTTTAAACTGTGTTCGTTTTTGTGTTCAACTCATAACACACTAAATTAGATCAATACTTGCAGATTTCAATTCTGCATGTAATGGTACCATCCCCATTTCTCTATGATGAAAAATAGCGAAATAATTAATTGTCATAAATTTAATTTCGAATATTGACCCCCCCCCCCCCCAAAAAACAGAACACATCTTTTAGACGATCGGTACATCCCGAAGAACGATTGGCTGTGACTCTCAATTAAGAATTATCTATTACGTAATTTAGTTTCATAAAAGGGAGAAATTCAGTCATTTTACGTAATTTAGTTATATAAAAGGTAGAAAGTAAGTGTCAGATTTCTGATACCGTTTATTTTCAATATTGGCATTTGTTTTAATTGTAATACTAGTAAATTAAATCAATATTAACGGCTCTTAACTTAAGAAGCTTGTTTTATTTCCTTAGGGTAATTAAGGTGAAATTAATACTACACAAATTAGTTTTAACAAACATTTATTAAATTAACGGAATACTGTAGTAGCCTACAAAATCGTAAAAGACTACAATTATCAAAGGAAACAATATTAGTTACAATTTAGTTAGACAGTTCTTGGCAGTGATTGAACATTTAATATAGATTTGATATCAAAAGTTTATTTATTTATTTAGAGCCGCGCCGCGCTGAACCTAGCGGAATTAATCCACTCAGACTTCTCCCCAGACTTCTCTGCCGGAATTATTCCCCGGCGACTGAAGGCGGCGCTGCGTGGTGCGGCTTGGTGTACGCAGTTACATTAGACTACGTGTAAAGAGTTAAGACGGAATTTTTTGAAGGCGACGCGGCGCGGTTCCGCGCGCCTGTGTGTGCGAAATAAACATAGTTAGGACTAGCCAAAGTGATGAAAGTAGTGACTGAATAGTGTTATGAAGCTCAGAAAATCGTTGTAACAACCGTTTTAAACAAACTTACCCTACTGAATAACCTTTGATTTACTAATACAATTTAACATTTCCTGCGATGCCAAAGAAACCAACTTTTGAGCATTACGTTTATAGATCTACTTGTATGATGGGGCTGGAAAATCTGCATAAGAAATGCACATTAACAATAAATCTACAAATCTACGCACTAGACTAGAATGAGTAGAACAGCATTTCATAAAGATCTGTTTTAAGGGAGCGACGAGAAATACGATTTCAATTTCCTCTATAATTTTACACACTCACAAATCAAGTCTTCCGAACTACTTGCAACACTAAAGGTTCACGTTTTTCTACGATCTGTTCCTACATTTCATTCTTCCAATCATCTGTTGTATACATTCAATAGAGTTGAGCGAAAAAACTCAAAATGTTTTAAACAATTTTAATAACTGTCTAATTTTTAAATTACATTTAAGTTAATATATTAAATGATATGTTTTTCCTATTGTTATTGTTGTTTTACATGTGTTACATTGTATATTATTACTATTAATATAATCTTATATCAACTTGCTGTTGTTGTTGAAAGTATAAATATTTATCATAATGATGAATGATATTTTAGTCGTCTAAAGATGTTTTATAGTGATCAATTTGTCCTGTATCACAAAATGTTTCTTTTAATTTCCGAACATACTGCAACACTTGGATATTTTATTATTATTTATATATTATTATTATATTTCCGAACAACTGGATATTTTATTTTTGGTGACGAATAGTGATTGTTGGTTTTTATTTGGTTTTGGAAATGTGTGTGAGAGAGAGAGAGAGAGAAAATTCTTGCATTGTTTTTACACAGTTTATTTTTTTCAAATACAAATTCTTGAAATTGTAAATATATATATATATATATATATATATGCTTCCTTGATTGAACATGTAACTCCAGAAGTTATTTTCCTGTACAGTGTGTATTTTAAATTGGACCGCAATTTGAATCTCTGAAACTATAAGATTTACAGAAAATTTCAAATCTTATACACCATTTTATTACAGAGGGAAAAGTAGGTAATGTCCCGAACTTGAAGTGTTCTATAATTCTTATATTTACAAAAATCCCAATGGTGGCCCAGTTACACCCTGTATCGAATCTTACACATTTTGTAGGTTTTGACTTATTAATTATTACTTTTTATCACTTTCGTTATTTACAAATTTGTCATTTATTTATCATCTATGTTTTTGTATTGTTTTCACTCCTGCCTCCATTCAATTAATTATTTGCATGTTTCTATAAATGGATTATCGTTCAGAAAATCTATCAGAGATCTTTACAAACACGAATCAGTGAAGGTTGAAAAATGAACAAAGCAAGGTGTCGTACACAAAGACTTTGTGTGAAGTCCATTGAGCATGAGAGAGGGAATATATCTCCCAAACGAAAGGGAGGATCTTAGAAACTTCACGCTTGAAGAGCAATGGATCTGAGGAAAGTATAAAAGAGGAAAGTCTATAAATTATATCTCAAATAAGAAGTCAGATAAGTAAATAAAAACTAAATTCAATTTATATTCTCTTATTATTTTATCTGCTCAGACGAACAATTTGTCAAGAAAGAAATGTATATTTTACTTTTGAAAATAACATTTTATATTCAAATTAATTTTTTTATTTACCAAATAATAGAACTTATTTTCAATTTTACATGCACTAATAAATAAATTTGTAAAAGTTTAAGAATAATTTAATGTAGTTACTGTTAAAATATTTCTATTTTAATCTTCCTAGTAGACGAAGGTTTCTTTATGTGTTTATTTAAACAATATGAATCCCTTAGAAGCTCACTCGTAGTGGAATCCAAAGGATCCTAGTTGGATCTACACATTTCTTCCTGTAGTCTTGGATTAGATCTTTCTATTTCATATTTCCTATCAATTCTCTCCTAACCAACTCTTGTTCTCTTCCGATCATAACACTGTTCGACAGCTCAGGATCTTTATTTATTCTTTTATATTTATAAGACGATGATGATTGAACGATTTTTGTCAATAAACAACAAACAAAAATAAAGAATATAAACAATTATACTACACAACGGCATAAACCTCTCTGTCATAATCGTCTTATAAAATAAAGGAAGAAAAAGAACATAACATAAAGATCCCTACCCCTTGAATACTCTCATATCGTTAGGATTGGCAAATAACAAGAATTGGTCAAGGGATAAGTAATAGGAGATAAATGTTGTCTAACTGAAGACTATATGAAAAAAGCTAGAGATCCAGCGATTTTCCATCAGGATCGCTAAGGCGGTTGGCACTAAATCATGCCCCCCTCCCCCGCTGGTTATTTTATAACTTTTACACCTCGTATATTGGTATAAAGAAAATATTGTAATTAATAGACAATAAATCATAGCAAGAAACTATACATACGTAATTTTTACAGGAATATTATTTTAAAATTTGTACAATTTCCTTAAAAAAGATTGTTTATTATCTTTAAATGTAAAAAACTCTCTTGGTCTTCGTAGCCTTGTGAAAAATTTAAATAAAAGATAAAATGAAATCCATAAGCCTTCATTTCTTATGTCGTAAGGTTGGGAGAGAGATTTGATAAGTTAGATGAAAGAGGAGGTTCTAACCCAATACTATATAAAATATGTAGATCCAGCTAGAGTCATTGGGATTGCCATTAAGTTTTGAAAATATAAAAGAGGAAATATGAAAATAAAAGAGAGACACAATTGAAGACTTACGCAGTAAGAAATATTAAGATGAACAACATTATTTGAGGAAAAGGAAAACAATATACAAATCCCAAAATTAGATATTATTTCCATAAGTAATGAGGTTTTCGAGTTTAAATTTGATTGAAAGGCTTGAAGAAACTAAATATAAACAAGTAGAAGGGTGCCATCATGGTACTTACCCCAGTAGGTTAAGTTTATTTAAAACAGTTGTTACAGGTTTTCCGAACCTCGTAATTCTTAATATCACTACTTTCTTTGACGTCGGCTTGGCCGTAACTAACCTCGTAGATGTGTGTACTGATGGGTCCATTTGTCTGTGCGCGCGGCTTGCTATGGCGCGGCGGGGAAGAGGGGAGTGGTTATCGCTCATTTCCAAAAACATGTGGTGCCGCGCGGCGCGCCGGACGTAGATTATTCACCTGTCTTCAATGTAGCTTCGAGTTGTTTGTAAACATCATGTTTCTATTTGCACTACAAATCTTGTAAACTGTAATTATGTCTCGCGAAAGGTAGACAAACATAGTTGGGTGAGCGAGCCCTACTTTTACAGAACGGCTAGTAGCGTCAGAGCCGCGCGCACAGACAAATGGTCCCATCAGTATATTAGGAAGTGTTAGTGTCTCAACCCTTGCGGGCCTCGTAGCTGTACATATTATGAGAAGCCTCCATTAGTTACGGTCATGTCGGTAACTATACAAATATCAGATTTCTTGGGAGATCAGGGTTCAACAGTAGCTATTGTCGGCGTTGAGAGGTGACGTTGGTGCCATTACATGCATTAGGCCTTTTGAAATCTGCAAATTTTGAACTACTTTAGTGTGTTGAATAGCACGAGATATGAATAAATTCTATTTAAAATTGCCGCCTTTCAATTATATTTTTTGAATTTCAATAGAGTTTTTGCTAAATTTAATGTTCCAATCTTAATTTTTGTGGTTGCTATCGTGCTTACGTAATAAACCGACCGGATGTTGAAAATCACTTTTTTTTTATTACCTGAGGGCGTGAAACGCGAAGATCGGTAAAAAAACAAGGGAAGAAATGTTTGATGATTACCAAACCTACCCTTAAACTGAGTAAGTAAAAGAAAAGAATAAAAAATAAAACAAATTTTGAAACTTTTTTTGCTACAAACGGAGAAAATTGTTGAGCTTATTTGTTATACCACGTGTGAAGAAAACAGTATTTTACCAAATTTTTACCCTGTTAACAGATGCGACGTGCGCGCACCCAAGTGTGCCTAATGGCCGTGTCGTGTGCCAAAGGTAACAAAGGATAAAAAATGGGCTTTATTTTGTAGACCTACTCTACAATTACCTTGTTCCCCATAACAACCTTTCCAGATGGTTAGGTTCCAACCCTTTCAACGGTAACCGACACCTAACTAAGGGAATGTTCACTTTTATTATCTATAACTCTGTTAGTTTTTACAAAAATTTGTTATCAAATTATTGTTTATTTTTTGAAACAAAATTATAGGATTTGTGAATTAATACTACTATTATTATATAACGATATTTTGTATACCTTGTGTTTGTCTCTGTAATTGAGCATTGTCTTCTAACAAAATACATTGCACAAACTCTGCTACTATCCTTCCCCAAAACCAAACAAAGCTATTGTAGGTTAAAAAGTTAACATGAACCATGGACTAATATAATAAATATTTGAACTAATATTGTACATAAATAGTAAACCTCTCCAATTTATTACCACATCAGTACTGTAGTTCTATTTAAAATTTAATTAATTCATTCGTTTTGTTTATTACAGTCATTGAAAGAAATCAACCATGCTTGAAAATATAGGATTGTAATAATATTAAACGCAACAGCTGAAGTAATGGGAATTTTACTACCTTCAAACCTAATACCAACTCTAATGCTTAATTTCTTCACACATTTATTGCACTTCCAAAACGGATATTCTTTTCCTAAATATTGATTCATGCTATGATCATTTTAACATTTTCTTTCGTGATGTAACAAGCTTTCACTTTTCAAAAAACTAAAATAGTCAGTCACATTAGACGGTGAGGCCGACAACAATACTATAGAGCAATGAACAAAATTAGCTATTTAACTACAATAACCTGGCCTAACCTAATCTATTTTACTGGTCCTTATAATAGGAAAGTAGATATGAGTGAAATTTGGCATAGGCAACTTTTTACCATTAAACCAGAATAGGCTTATCAAGACTTTATTTTGTACATTTTCAAAAATGCTGAGCTTGAAAATGTTTAATGTCGAATATTGACATTATAAAGCATTTACAAAAAAAAAGTTAAGATTTTACTCTTTTAACGAAAAATCAAATGTTTTAAACAAATATTTGTCTGTCGCTCAAAAGACAACCAAGTTTTCGACAAAAAAAAACTATAATTTCTTGGTAATTTTCTACAACATCCAAGATTAGTCTAAACCATAATATTATTTAATTATATGATAATTTTTGTTAATAATATTATAATTCACTGCCCATAAAAGTAACAGAAATGAATACGATTATCTTTATAGATTCAAAGTACGAATTTGTAAATCTATTTTTTTCCCATAACTCGGTAATCCTTTGACCTACAGAAAAATTAAATTAACCTTTTATTTTTCGTTAAAAGAAGACAACGTTTTATTTCTTGTAAATATTTTTGTAATGTTTATGCTTTCGGAGATATTATACTTTAAACATTTTTAATGTCCGCCATTTAAAAAATATATAAAAAAAAGTCTTGGTTTTCTGGTGTACTGGTAAAAGTTACACAAATAATGCGTATACTAAAATCTTCATTCAGAGTCTTAACTACTTCTGAAGATATTTTTGTGTGTAAAAACGTAAAATGGCCGACGGTCTGAAAACGAAGAGTTTCTGGACCTTTGTTTTTGTTATTCTTAGCTCTTGGAATCACCCTTTATATTAGTTCTACCCTTATCGACAATAAATCTAACTTCTGAAGACCACCAAAGCAACCGATCTTTATTAATGAATTATTGATTTTTTAAATTGTACAATACTTAAGTAAGCGTGCCCACAAAACGCTCGAGGGTTGAAACTACCGAATGTTTCAATCGCAGGTTTACCAACCTTGTAATTAAATTCTCAAGAAGTATTCGCTTCCTGGTGCCCTCCAGGTCTGTTACCGTTACCTAGAAATACACAATCAATAATGTCATCCTAAGACTAAATACAGACTCTACGCTTGTAATTTTATCCCTCCTAGCAGACCGAAACGGTAGTTTACGTATAAATATAAGTCTGCTTTTAAAACAAATAATGCACAGGTGATCGTTAGACTATTGCTGCCTGGGGCGACTCTTCATGTAAAATATGTATTTATCTCGCTGCACTTTATACACGCAAACACAACTTACACTATGCACTGAAGCCTTTAACAATTATTTAAACTAATAAATATCTGACCACAACAAGTTAGTGGTATTTACAATCATACAATGCAATACAAGAAGATCTTCTATTAAAGCCACAAAACATTGCTTTATAATAAATGGACTAAAAATATAAAATAAAGACTCCTAGTTCTCGAATAGCATTGGGTTTGGAAAAGAAGAGTTGTTTCAGAGAGACCAGACAGGAAATATATAAAAAAACACGTCCTGTAAACTCTACTCGTAACATCTCGACATTTCCGTCATCTCGGGCCTTATATTAAAGTAGATCCTCCTTATGTTCATGTACGTATTACTTGTACACACCACTCACACTCTTTAAACTCTATTCATAAATTATCACCATTTCCGAAAATATTGGCATTGAATGAAAGCAGATATTATGGTTTTCGTACACTTTCAATTTTATGGTACCCACTAACTTCACCCCCTTTAAACTCTACTCATAATATATCAACGAATTCCCCACAACAGGCATCTGATGAAAGTGGATCCTCCTAATGTTTATTGCTAATTGGTTCCTGTTCAATGATCACCCCTACAATCGTATCAGCTCATAACGCTTCACAGATGGTCAATATGACTTCTGAGATATTGGTTTTGCTGTCTGAAACACCATTAGAGTTGATTGATTGCTCGAAGCTGGTAATGTTGGTTTCAAGCTTGCGCTTGAGAAAGTATGTGTTTTTATCAAATTGGTTTGTAATACATATTATTTTTGCTCTTTTGTCTTATTAAAGAAATATTTTAAAGTTTATTTTTTTGACTTTTGCTTTACATTCTGTCGATTTAAAATCATGTAGATTAATAAACATGTCATATTAAAAGCATTACTGTATAGTGTTTTTACATAAATTATTATTGTAAAATATTTGCATAAAAGACACACACAAAGACACTTAAATTATAGAATATTAATTAAAATGGCTTTACATATATTTTTTTTGTAATTCCGATAAAATATTTACTTTGCTTATAAACAAAGACATTGACCTGATTAATAAAATTACTAATAATAATATAAGCTTAAAGCTGATAAAATGTTTTTTATAAGTTCGGAAAAATCAGCATCATAAAGGATAACTGTTTAGTTCTAAAATAGTATCACTAGTATTATAAATTATAAGTTTAATCATGTTTCCTGTAATCCAGCTGTGATTTTTATGTTATTTATACAAATGTATTCAAAATGAAAATTGTGTATAGAAATTCTTTATAGCTTAATTATATTGTTAACAAAAAAGTCATAACCCTAACATGAAACATCACGTTACAACTTATTGGTTAAGGGAAGTATTTATAAAGAAAAAAATAATAATTGTTTGATGCATTTTCCCTACAACAATATGGATATGAAACTAAAATCACGGACTGAATTACGAATCTACTGATGTAATGATAACGACAAATACAGTTTTTTTTACTACATCAACAGCTGATTACACTAATCAGTGTCTGTCATATAAACTCTCAGAATTCCCATTTTTTAGTACCGCCGGATATAGCCAGACCTAAAACAGTTTATGTCGTATAGCCTATAATATGTAGTATAGAGAAAGAGTATATTAGGTAAAGAAAGTTAATGTTGAGTTATTACCAAAATATTTATTTTGATATTTTTTGGTAAGAAAAGTGGGCTTCCAAATGTTGTTTCTAGTCGTTCTGCTGTGTGTCCAGTAGGCGTCCAAATAATGGACGGGTTTTAACCATTTGATACCTCAAAATTTGGTAGAAGTTCTGCACTATAAAAGTTAAAAGACTCAATTTGGTGAAGGTCTGCACTATAAAAGTTAAAACACAAAATTTGGTAAAAGGTCTATACTGTAAAAGTTAGAACACAAAACTTGGTCAAATGTCTATACTATAAAAGTTAAAACACAAATTTGATCGAACGTCTATAGTCTATACTATAAACAAAGTTAAAAACACAAAATTTGGTAGAAGATCTATACTAAAAAAGTTAAAACAAAAAATTTCATATCATCAAAATTGGTTCTAAAGGTTTTGATAAATGTAGACTTTACCAACTTGAATAAAATGTATTGTTTATGGTCATCTTCACAAAATATATGTTTAAAAGTTATTGTCTAAAAAGTAAAATTGAACCTAGTACATC